>VWYO01028217.1:66842-84806 GCA_013400275.1 Rhadina sibilatrix | reverse complement strand
AATATAATATAATATGTAGTATTAATAAGCTATATATTATATTTTATTATAACATAGCATTAATATGCTATCTATTATATAATAATAATATATTTAATATTAATTAAATAACAATAATATAATAGCAACAATAATAAAACCAATAATAATAATAATGATAATAACAGCTTTATTGCAGATGAGGTTTTGCTGCATTAGTTTAAAGTTTATTAAAGTTTATTGTTTTAATGCAGACGAGGTTTTGTTGCATTGATTTCACATCAGTGGGAGAACAGAGAATTTTTTTTTCTTTTGAGCTTTCTTTGGATTTTTTTTTCATTCTTTTTAATGAAAAATCAGCTGCTCTGAGCCAGTCCCAGATTGCAGCCTCAACTTTGCTTGGCACAGAGTGCAGACAGTTTCTCCACTGCGTAAGCACCTCCACCTAATCCCCAATCTTGTCAATATGTATTTACCCTTAATAACTTGGATCTGGGTCAGCACTTTGATTCCCATTTGTTTCACTGTGCCCTAAGCTGGGGCTCTATTTCTGTCCAGCCTCAACGCTTGGTATTCCCCCTAAGACCTGGGCACTTTCCAGCTTCTGTGTCCCCAAATAAAACCAGCTCTAAACAAAGCCTCTTTCCAGCCAGCCGCTGTATTGTGCGCACAGTTTGAGATTTCCCACCCTCAAAAGGTATTTTTGCAGCTTCTGCCCCCATGTCATCGCTCCAAACCATCTCGAGTCATTTTCCTTTAGGAGAACAAGGGAGGAAAATAAAATAATAATAAAAAAAAAACAAACCCTCACACACACACACAAATCCCAACCCTATAATGCCTCTGTCAACAGGTGAGGTCTAAAAATTTCATTAGGGGGAAAAAAAAGGGGAATCAAGAACAGCTGCAGGCGTGTTTGGAGGAAATCAGAGGGGCACTTTCCATCTGGCATGTGCTTCACAGGCAAAAGAGCTTTTCTAGGGCTTGGAACTCAAAGAGAACTCATATTTTGGGGAGCAGGCTATTCTTGGACAGCTCCTTTCAGGCAGCACAGCAACAGCTCCTGTTCCAAATACCCCGTTCTCCCAGCCCAGAGCTCACACCATGGATAAAAAGAGGAAAAAATCTCCATCTCCAAGGGGAAAGGTGGACACGGCCAAGGTGAGGAGGTCTTGGGTTTGTTTCAGGCGGAAATGATGGGTTTGGTTCTTTTGTGGGGAACAGAGAGAAGGCATTTTTAACAGCAGTTCTGAGAGAAGCTACACTGAAAGATATTTTAGAGATTAATAATAGCAGGTCCAGTTTGCCAAAGCATCCTAGGGTGACTTTGTGATGCTTGTGTCCCCAATCATATGTTCTGTTAATGCTGGATGCTGTGTCCTGTACCTGTAAGACTGGCTCCAAGGGCAAAAGGGGGGGAAAGAAGAAATTCCCTAAACTGTTTTTTTTTTCTAAGTTCACCATGACACCTCAAAGCAGCAAAAAGTTTTATTGTTTCGTATTACTCTTTTTTTTATGCTTATAAACACTTTATTTGTTGAATAAATAAATAAATAAGCTTAAATAAATGGATAAATACATACATACATACATAAATAGCTTTTTCCACTTTTCTCTAAAAAGTTTTTTCCCAAACCAGCAAAAAAAAAAAAGAGTTTAAATTTACTTTTTCAAAACAAATAAACAAACAAACCCAAAAAATCCATTCAAAGGTTTCCTCCCAAATTTATCCTAAACCAAAACAAATACATCAACTTTATTAAAGTTGAGAGGGCTTGCCCTCTTCCCAGTTTTGAGGAGAAATTCCACACTGGAAGTTTTTATCCAACCTGTTCCCCAAAAGAGAATTCTGCCCTGTCTGACAAACCCTGGAGAGCCACACCAGCCTAGAAGCTGAGGAAACCACCTGAAATACAGGATAATCCAGAACTATTCCTCCTGCCTTGCTTCTGCATCCCCCAGAAAGCTGCAGCTACCTCACACTGGAGGCCTGCCCTTTTTCTCATTTTAAGGAGACATTCTGTGCTGGAAATTTTTATCGAACATCATTTTCCTAAAACCTGTTCCCCCCAAAAGAGAATTCTGCCTTATCTGACAAAATCTGGAGGGTCACAGCTCCCAGAGTCCAATAATGGAAAAAAATCTTGGACAAGAAAGCAACTGGAGTTTGATTATTTATTTTTTTGGTGGCTGGCTTTAATTGTTGTTTGGATTTTTTTTTTTTAATTAAAAACTGAAATGTCAGCTTGAAATTTTGATAACTCATGTTGACATATCACCAAGGCTTTTCTGTAAATCTGAGAGCTGATCACTGCTGCTTTTCCTGCCCATTGCCTGCTCTAATTCCTGCCACTGATTTTCTTTTTTGGAGTATTTTATCACTTCTGTCTTCTCCCAGGCAGAGCTGCCCTGCAGAGCTTGGGGCTGAGTTAATTGTGTGGGGTCAGCCCTGCCAGCCCTGAGCACTGGCCTGTGGGCAGTTCATGGAAAGCAAGAAAAGATAATAATACATCACTCATAAGAGTGGGAGCACAGAAAGGAATCAGAGAGGTCAAAGGAGACTCCGGGGAAGAGAAATGAAAGCTTTGGCATGATTAAATGTTTTAAAAACAAGCAGCAAAGTTGGTTTTTAGTGTCCAAACAGAGAAAATGCTCAGCCATAACAAAAAGTCTGCAGGTCCACATTGTCCTCGTGCCAGACAGGGAGAGAGCAGCTTGGATTGAGTGGATCTCACTTGTGTGCATCCTTTATTTCCCCCAAAACCAGGAGTGCATGCCCTGATCTGTTATGTTCTACAGAGCACAATATTTAATAGATTGGCTTTAATTCAGCTGCCCCAGCAAGAGAGAAGCTGCAACAACAGAAATCAGCCAAACTTGTGACTGAAACACACTGGGAAGGAGCCAGAGGTGCTGGGACACTTTGGATTGACCCCTGAGGGTTTGGATGGAGAGCCAGAGGTGCTGGGACACTTTGGATTCACCCCTGAGGGTTTGGATGGGGAGCCAGAGGTGCTGGGACAGTTTTGATTCACCCCTGGGGGTTTGGATGGGGATCCAGAGGTGCTGGATTCACTCCTGAGGGTTTGGAGGGACTCTGAGCTCCACCTGGGCCACCACCCTGGCTTTGAAGGAAAAGGCTCAGAGAGAAGCTCTACAATCCTACACTGCAAAATGAGCCTTCCCAGCTTCTCCCAGTGGGATCCCAGAGACAAGACACCAAAGCAACACCAGGAAGGGATTACCCTGAAAATAAAGGTGGGCAGAGGGTTTACAAAGCAGAGACACTGGGAAGGGATCAACCTGAAAATAAAAGTGGGCAAAGGGTTTACTAGGCTCATTTAAGGTTTATTTTAATTGCTGAACTCCCAGCTGAGGTGGACACCCTTCAGGGGTGTGACATTCTTGCTCCTTCTGACCTCCTGAGCTCCCATGTGCTGCTCCCAAAGCTGTCACAGTAGGATCAGGGGAGGTTGCACTACAAGTGGGACTTCCAAGAGAGACAGATGTCCTTGATATCTCCAAACTGAGCCCTGAGCCTGTCTATATCGGGATTTTTGCAGGTCAAAGGGCCCTTCTGGGAGCCCACCCATGGGCAGATGGGCAGAAGGGAACTGGTCCTTGGATCCCCTTGGTGGGTGTTGGTCTAGCCACACTTTTTCCATCAGTTATTCAAATTGAGGCATGAAAATGGAAGCTGAGAGAGAGGCCACATTTTCTGTCCTGCTGGACTTCCTAGCAAGCTTCAGAAGCTTGGAGCAAGCTAGGCATTAAGTGTACAAATGGGGCAGGTGGGAATTGGGCTGTGTTTGAGTTGGGTTTTTTGTTTGGTCGCCTTAATTTGATTTTAAAATCTCCAGGCAGGAGCAACAATTGCATCTGCAGGGGCTGGGCAGAGGAGTGAATCCAATCCATGAGGGTTCCTGTGTGTTTTATAAATGCACACGTGTCCCCGTGGCATCATTCCTGCCAGCAGCTTCCCAGGGTTCTGCTTCTCAGGCTTTTCCATGTAAATGTTGGAAGGTCAGAGAACACCAATAAAACCTGAACGATGAACATCCTGGGCAGCACAGAGTCTGAAACACAGGGAAGAGAAAACTGAAGGCATTGATGGCCCTGGCATGTGGCAGATCCTCCCTGTGGCAGGACCCTGAGCATCTATGTTGGGGGAGCACAAACCCCGGGAAGGGACAGAACCCAGAGCAGCCCCAAAGGCAGGACCCAGCCCAGTCCCAGCACTGCTCACCCTAAAGCCACTCTCCACTCTGGTTTTGCCCTGGATTAGGAGCTGCTCCTGCAAACCCAGAGCTCTCCCTCTCTGGAAAGCAGCAGCGAGTTAAAACCCCCTGATCTGGATGGGAGCAGTGAGCTTTGATCTGGCCTGGGTAGCTCCTGGCACCTGCAGCTGAGGAGAGCCATAAAACACAGCTGGAGGCTGCAGGAGCAGAATTCCAGCCAAGCCTGCCCTGGACTGGTCCTTCCCTGACTTTTCTCCCTTAATCCCGTGGCTGGAGCTTCCCCCACGTTCAGTCTATGAACACAGCCACCCTTCTGCTGGAATATTTACCCAGGGCATTATCTGCCTGGGGCAGATATACAGGGAAAGCCTTCCTGGCTGTCCCCACAGGTGTTCCCCACAGCCTGGGCTGGCTCTGGGCACACCATTCAAAGGGCTTGGGAATCAACAGGCTTTGTTCACCTCCAGCAAGGCTTTCCTACAATGAAGCCTGAACAATTGGGAATGGCATCGAGCCCCCATGAATCACTTTTCACACTGTTTTTGCATCCTCTGTGTGTTTGTCTTTCTTCCCAAGGCTATTCCCAAGCCACTGCATTCCCCTGGAGCCCTATTAGAGCCCATTCTTTGTATTTACTAACAGGAAGCACCACAGCTCTGTCCTCACCAGCTTCACTAGCAGGCCCTCGTAATTATTCGTATATTTATTTTTTTTAAAGCTTATTTGGCAAAAATCCCCGTTCCTCCATTCTTCCTGCCTAGCACGTTATTTCTTTCTTCCTCAAGGTGCAATCCGGTTTCCTTTTGTTGTTAAACTGCCTAATCCTGATACTTTCCTGGATATTGTGGGAAAGAGCCCCGCTTGACAACCAACTTTTCATTTCCATCCTGATTAGCAAGCACATAATAACTGGAAGCATAATTTACACTTTGATTTAAGCCACCTCATTCAGGAAATCTAGGATGACTAAAGCTTGAAAGGAAAGGCAGGATAAGCAGCATTAGGGAGCTGTCAGGGATTGGAATTGCATTAAATGTTCTGTTTTATTGTCACAGACTTGTGGCCTCCTTCACAAGCACCAGATGATGGCAGAGAATATGGGAAGCTCAGAAAATAAGGTAGAAAGGCAAGCTGGGTGACAGGAGTCCTGCATCCCACTGTCTCTTCAGCTCACCAATATATCCCTGCATTCCTTTCCTGGCACTGTTCCCCTGCCCACAGCTCTGCTCTCCCTGAGGCTTTATCCTCGTGTTTTAAACTTGGGTCTTTGCTTTATACTTGTGTTTTAAATTCTTCTTTTTGGCACTTAATGAACAACTTAAACAAACCCCAAAACACAGAAGAGCCACAGTACTGTAAATATAAATAGCTGTGTGCTTACAGTGTCATCAAAATTCCCAAAAAACTGTTCCTGTGTGTTGCTTGCTCAGAGCCTTCACTCTCCAGAGCAGCTCGAGGAGTTTGGTGGATCCAGCAGGAATCTCTGTATTCACCACCTCAAATTCCAAGGCTTTTCCTGCCCAGATTCCAGCTCAGGTATGGAACTCGAGTCTCACAATGCCATCTCATCTCATCTCATCTCATCTCATCTCATCTCATCTCATCTCATCTCATCTCATCTCATCTCATCCCATCCCATCCCATCCCATCCCATCCCATCCCATCCCATCATCTTATCTCTTCCTCCCCAGGCTGGGCTTTTCCATCCCTTTCCCTTCCATCTTCAAAACTCCAACAATCAAAGCCACACCTTTAGATCATTGCAGGCGCCGATGAGCAGCCAAACACTAAAATTATTGAACAATGCTTGTAAAAAATGGGGGTTTTCTCCCTCCCCCTCAATGTGAGGTGTTGAAGCAGGAAATCTCTCCTTCCTGATCTGTTTCAGTCAAAGCAGATTGACAGAAAAGAACCCCTGAAAAAGTCAAGTTTGTGTTTGTCCCTCAGCCCTGTAACTCACAGAGAGGTCAGCACTGGATTCGATCACTGGAGTAACTTCCAGGTCATAAAATCCCTTTCAAACTTTTTCAGAGACTGAAATATAAATCAACCTTACCACATCACTCTGTACTGGCTCTAGCTGTCCTCAAAAACGTCATGCAGTTCCACTGATGGCATTTATTTAATGTAGTCTGAAGCGTGTGAGGGAACTTTTTTATGAAGTGATGTTGGTTTTGGGGCTGCAGGTGAATTTTACCTTGGATAAAACCCCCGGGTGCAGACTGAACTCTCAGGGAGCTGCTCTTCCCATTGACATCAAATTCTCTTGGATCTCTAGGGATCATCCAGCCATAATCTTTCCATGGTTAAAGTTCTCAGGAAAGTCTCTGGCATTGCCCTAAATTCTCCTGCTCCCTGTCTGATCGCTCTCTTTGATCCCAAACAACATTTTTTTGGTGACTTCTCTCCGAGTTTCAGTCGCGTGATCTCTTATCTTTGTAAAAATCGAATTCCTGGACACTTCAATAAAACAACAACACAGGGAATTGTCAGCAAGCCATCCCAGGAGGAAAAAGCCATCACCTCTCTTACAAGTAGGTGTCAGGGGTGAGTGCCACCAGCTAAGCCAAAGGACACAACGTGTCAGAGGATGGATCACGGGCCAGGAATGTTCAAAGGAAAGCTCGGGAAGGGAAAAATGCAAACCCCGCACAAATTGCGCGCCTGCCCTGGCAAGCAGAGCTCACAGAGATCTGCAGGGGAATTGGGAGTTCATCTTGGGCACAGTCAAGGCCCCCCAAATTCTCCTAAATTAATCATGGCCTCAGCTTCAAGAGATGCTTTTAACCCAGTGTGCAACTGGGTGTCTTAATTGCTCTTTCAGTTAAAAGGGGAATGGAGAAGGGTTTGTTTTGCTTGATGTATTCCAAAGGATTTTTAATTTTAGAGAAAAGTGCAGAGAGTAACATTCAGTATTTCTTCTTATGTCTCAAAAGGAAGAGAAGAAAAAGGAAAACAAGACTAGAAAAAAATTGCTGGAAAGTTTCCGGGTTCTTCAACCTTTAACAAAATCAAATTCCCAGCAGTCAATCAATCAAATCCCACTTGGATCAGAGGAGCTGTGGCTGCCCCATCCCTGGAAGTGTCCCAGGCCAGGCTGGATGGGGCTTGGAGCACCCTGGGAGAGCAGAAGGTGTGGAACTGGATGTTCTTCCAACCCAAACCATTCCATGATTCAGATCAAAAGAAAAAGCTCCACAAATTCCACACAAATTCACTGTTCTGCTCCTCCCCCTCCTGTCCAAGGGATGTGGCCAAGGCCACATCAAAACATGGGGACACCCTAAAGCCCTTTCCCATCTGCTTGAAACACAGGGAAGGACCCAGAGAAACCGCTGGAGGTGGCAGAGCAGTGACACAGAGGGATGGCAAGGTTCTGATTGCCTGGGTGGGGCTGGGAACAGGTGAGCACTATTTATCCAGGTGGGGAGAGACAAATCCAACAGGATGAACTCATCAAGGAGCTGATTTGCTGTGCCTGGGCAACTGGAAAGGAGCTCTCCCTCGGCCCACCTGGTGGTGGCTTGCACAGGTGTTTGTTGAAGATATGTGTATTTAAATTCCTGCCTCTTTATTACTCATAAATAACAAAGTTATCACCGAGTGCTGGGGGAGTAGAAGCAATAGGTCTGCTTCTGGTCTAATCCTGGCCTCTCCTGATCATTTTATCCCAGGGAAATTCAGCACAGCTGAACCTGAGGCTCCTTTAGGAAATGTCAGCCCTTTCTACAAGTCATTCCCCAGTGGACTGGCTGGGGAATAACTCGGCATCACTTCTCATGGGCAATAAAATCGGAAAACTGCAGAACCTTTCATTAAGCAAGTGGTCCATGAATCAATCTAGGAGAATTATTGGGATCTTTGGCAGCCAAAGCCATGGAGCTCTTCACTGTTTGTGGTGCCTGTGCCCTTTCCAGATGGAACATCAGCAGAGACTCTGCCTTGGCTGGGGACAGAGACATGAAATATCTCTGGGTTCATCATTAAGTTTTTTGCACCACTTTTGACATAAAACTGACCCTGGGATTGCTGCCAACCCTGCCTGCATGCTCAGCTCACAGCTTTGGGCTATAATTAGCTTGTTTTGGGCAAAGCCAAAACTGAAAAAACCCAACCACGAGAAAAGAGAGACACAGGAGAAAACTCCTGACAATTATTGAAGTACACATCACCTTGTATACTTCTCTGAAATCTGCATTTCAATGCTCCCAGGGCTGAAAGGCACTAAAATCACTTGTCCCAGTGATTTTTTCTCAGTTAGATGATTTCCCCTTTATTTGGGTGGTCATTCCTTCCCTCATCCCTTTACAGACTTTCATCACTTATAATAGAATTATTTGAGTTCTTTCCCCACTTTGCAATAAATGTGTTGAGTTTTATCAGTAGCCTGCTCCCAGCAGGTATCAGAGAACTGATGGACTCCGATGGGAAGCTGCTCCCTGAGTCCTGAAAATGACCGATTTACACCCCATTTGGCCTCCTAAATAAAATAAAAATGGGTATTCTGAGGAAATGTCTCTCTCCCTTTATTCAGTGTCTGGAGAAATGACCTTGCTCTTAATTTAAGCACCTTGAAACCAGAGCTGGATGAATCCAGGCTTTGCTGGTAAGTGAGCACACAGAGCCTCTTTTCCTTTATAATTAGACCCATCAAACCTTCTAACCCTGAGGGTCTTTTTTTGAAAATCCTGTGCTAATTTCAGCCGCTGGATAAGTGTCCAAATGTTTGGGTGCCTATGGAAACTTCCTCTGGAGCAACCATAAGGAAGCTGTATTTGTAGTCCATGCATTTCCATGTATCATTAATATATGGCAAGAATGTAAGTAGTTGGAAAATATGTTCACAGTCCCTGGTTGATTCTTCCAAGATGGGGCTGTTGTAGGAAAAAGGATTAGGTGAGTTAAAAGTGCCCAAGGCTCAGCAGTCATTAAGAGCTCCAACTGCTCCCAGCAAAAATACTTTTTGCAGCTGCACTTTGGCGAAATGTTTCACATGGTTGGGGTGGTTTGGTTTCTCCTGGGCATGTCAGTATTCCTGGGTAGGAATATTCCACTGCTTAGCAGGCAGGAGCCAAGGTGGGTGGGTGGGTTTTGGGTAAATGTTGAGCTCTGAGAGCTCGACCAGAGAGATGTTGAGCTCGGAGTAAACACGGAGTTGATTTTAGGTTTTGTATTTTTCATCTATTTGTAACCCTGCAGTTCTTTAGTGTATAACCCCAATCTCCACACACAGGGTCAGCTGCTGCTTCCCCATGTGGGTCAGACACAACAATTCCTCTGCAGGCCTGGGAATCAAGGACACCTCACTGCCTCAGGCAGGCCCCAAGGGATGGAAACAAAAGTGAGTTGGGGGCAGCAAACCTGGGGTCAATGACTTCATCACCTGAAGCTGTAATTGGAAGATTGTTATAAATGTAAAGAGCCAATCTCAAATAAAGTATAATTTATTGCCAGCGAAAATCACAGACAAGAAATTCACAAAGCCAATAAAGAAATTGACAGAGTCAGCGAAGCAAGGAAATGGTCAGTGTGCACTGGGCGAGCCTCCTGACGTGTCCCGCAACACGCCACCCCTGAGCTCTCACCGGTGCCCAAGTCTAGGTCTGTCAGTTTTTTACTCTTCTTGGGTTTAGACTCCATGTGCATGTCTGGACTTGTCTCCTGGGTCCTGGAATCGAGGGGGATGTTGAAACTTGCAGGGCTGGACCCGCTGCTCAGTGCAGAATTTCTTTAGGTTCTTTTGTCTCTTGATGGTGCAGCTGATAGAATCAGGGAGACCACAGGCCAGGCTTGAAAAGGTTTCCTGGGTGTGCAGGATGTTTCCTGAGTACCCTTAATGTCCCAGATAGGATGTATTCTCTGGGCTATCAGTCTTTATCAGATGTCAATTGCCCCTGGTCTCTGCGGCTCTCCACCTCTCACTGGTATTATAATCTGCTGATCCATCTCTGGAGATGAGGGGAAGCTCTTGCGGAACTGCCAGCCCTGCACCCATTTGGGCTCTCAGTGTCTCCAGGACTTATAAACCTTATTCTTAGCTTACCTATAACATTGCTATTAAAAGGAACATGTTTCACCCTTCACCAATATCACATTATTATAAAAATATGAATTAATACATCATTACAAAGATGAACCCCCAATCTGCAAATGGACCAAACTGATCAAAGTGTGAAACCCGTGACCATTGTCCATTTTGGGTGAGCCTTAAATGTACCTGAAGGCCCTTCAATAAATGCTTTTTATTCCCTTGAGTTGGTCAGCCCTGTGTTTTTAGGTAGCCCTCAAAAGGCATCAGAGTGATCAAAGGGGATAGATGTGTTATTTACTCTGCTCTAAACTGCATTTCCCTGGGATTGTGCTGCCAATATTGGGATACACATGGTGTCCCTGGCACATTCCAGGCTCCCAGGAACAGCCCTTTGCTCTTCCCCCTGTCCACTCACCCAGCCAAAGCCTTCGTGTCAGGAACCCAGGCAGGGCTGAAAGCAAAAGTGGAGCTCACAAGGGCCTCAGATCTCAGCCTGGCACGGCCCAGAGCTCACTCAGGAGTGATAACAGAGCTGTGTCACCACAGCAATGGGACGTGCTGCCATGGTGACAGACTGAGATTGGCTTCCTGGCCTGCTGGAGCAGCCTGGGCTGGTGGAAGGGGTTGGAATGACACGAGCTTCAAGGCCCATTGCAACCCAAACCATGCCGTGAGTCTGACTTCCTCTGGCTGAATTGTCCTGCTCTTCCCACCAGTAAGGACATCCTCCAGAAACTCGGTCTTTTCCCCTCACTTGGAAAGTGATTTTTGATTTAAAATTTGCTCGGCATGAATTTTCCTGAAGCATTGGTGGGCTTCATCACCATGGACTGAGATGTGATGGCCTTTGCAAATATTATAAAAAATATTATAATGGAACTTTGACATATTTTAAATAGATCCTCAGAATTTAACTGCAAGCCAAACTTTTGGTCATGACTTTTTTAGAAATCTTGAACCTATGAGTAATAGCCTATCTGATTCTGGAGAAGTGAAAGTAGAGAGAGTTTATTCTTTTTCTGAGTAATTTGTTTTGATAATTCCACACCAATTCTTTAAGGGTAGAGTCTATATTGAACACAGACCCACGTTTTTTTTCACTTCTGATAAAGCAGTGCTCCCTAAACCCAGTTCTATCCCACTCTAAGGTGGGAGCTGCTTTCCAAGTGGTTGTTGGGGTTGTGGTGCCTCCCAACCTCCCATAATCTCTCTGACTTTAAGTCAGGCTCTGCAGTGGGCTCAGCCTCTTGCCTTCCTCACCCACTCACCTAATATTTCCTTAGCAGTGTGTTTTTCCAAGGGAAATGCAATCCATAAGGCCTTTGCATGCAGTGGAGATTAAAAAAAAAAATAAAATCAAGAGTATTAGGCCTCTGTATAGAGCTTGTAATTTATCCAACAAACAGTCAGCAAACAAGAGTCTGCTGGGTTGTGGTTTGGGCTGCTTGGCTTCCCCTAAACTAGGAAAAATGTGTAAATGAAGGAACAGCAATAAGATAAAAAGTTGAATAAACTGTGGAGATATAGCAAAATAAAATATATCTGGGCCTTCTGGGAATAACCGAATCTAACCAATCTGTGGTCTGGGAGACCACAGATGTTTACAGGACAGTGGGACAGATGAGGCTAAGTCAGGGATCAACTTTTCTCTATTATAGGGAAAACCAGGAATTTCTACTCAATAACTGTCCCATCTCCACTGAAGTTTAGGGAATTCTCAGCTACCTGAGTCTTCCATGCCATGGAGGACGATAAAGGCTGGACAACATAAAGGAAAAGATTGGTGCAGCATGGAGGGTGAAATCAGAGATCTGGACATGGTGGGAGAATGTGTTTCAGAACAGCAGAAGGTGTTTCAGAACAGCAGAAGGTGTTTCAGAGCAGGTGAAGGTGTTTCAGAATGGGTAAGGGTGTTTCAGAATGGCAGAAGGTGTTTCAGAGGGGAAAACACCGTGTCCTGTCCTGCCCCATGTTTTGTAAGAGTGGAGAAAACAACAGTTTGCGAGGAGAAGTTGAGGAGTGAGGCCAGAGCCTGCTGAGCAGCCTGAGGCAGGAGCAGGGCTGGGCCTGCAGGCCAAGCTGGGCCTCCAAGACAAAGGCAAGGAGCTCGTGTTTGCAGTGTGAAGTCACGGAAAGGGCGCGGGAGCTGCAGTGGCATGAGGAGCTCCAGCCACGGAAAAAGCCATCGTGGCTGTGGCACTCTCAGCTCTGCTGCTCCAGCCAGAGATTTCCTGCTGAGCCACAAACGTCACGGCTCCTGCTCCTGCCACAACTGCTCAGGACGGGAAAATATGGGAGCTGCTGGCTCCGTGACTGCCAACATCCCGCTCCTGACCCAGGGCTGACCCTGCAGCAGCACTGGTTGCCAAGGGACAATCTTACGTACTGGGATTTGTTTTAGCAACATCATAATAAAGGTTTTTTGCTCAGCAGTTTGTGAAACTTTGGTTTGAAACGAGAAGCAAAATATGAGGTCTCAGTAGAAGATGATGCCAGGGGAAAAAGCAAAAAATAACACGTCTTGTGTGTGAAAAAAACACAAGTAAAAGTGACAATTCATTATATAAAAGTGGTCATTTATGATATAAAATGTCCATTTATGAGATAAAAGTGCCCATTTATGAGATAAAAGTACCCATTTGTGAGTGTGAGAGACTGGAGGGGCCTGTCAATGAGATAATATTTTATATCTCCTTTCATTTGCAAGAATTTGTGGTGGTTTCCTCTAACTACAAACACCACATTCACTCCCAGAGAGTAAAAAACAATAATAGATGAAAAACGTTAAAATGTGTTCAAAAAGGAAAAAACTGGGAATGGCAGCCAGGGAATCTGGGAGAGCCCAGGTAGGGCTGTCCCCTGGAGAAGATCACTTTTAAAACCTTCCCCAAACACCAAGGATAAAAGCTGAATTGAAGAAATACCAAGACGGGACTCTTTAAGACATTCAATATTATAAAGAGTAACAGTGAGGATGAGTGTGAGGAACTTGTTCCTATCCTGTTTTTCCTGCCTGTTCAAACCTCTGCCTGTCTGGAACCAGCTGCTCAGCGCTCCAAACCTTCTGCAGTCACATCTGTCCCAGTGCCACGGGGGGAAGATGCTATTGTGAAAATCATGGATGCGCTCATTGCCCTTTGTTCCAGGCCCACAGTACGGCCTGGTCCAGAAAACACATCAGGTCATCAAATCAGCGCAGTAAATCTTCCCTTTTACTTAGAAAGACAAAAATAATCCTGACTTTTTCATGAGCTCACACAACACCAAGAGGCATTTCAGACTCAGGAAAGGATCTCATTTCTGCTGTCACAAGTTGGACTGGGCTGCACTTGGATGGGCCCTGGGGCTGCACACGGAATCCAGCTCCGTCCCAAAGGGGAGCATCCAAGGCACAGATTTGGTGGCAAGACCCCATCCCCAGCTCTTTTTTTTTTTGAGTTCACAAGTGTGGGGGCCCTGGTGCAGCTGGTGCCAGCCTCAATATTAAATGCAGAAGAAGGAGAAGGACTCTGCAGGAGCAGGGGCTGGGCCTCCTGGGCGAGAGGGCCCAGCCGCCACAGAAAGCGCGGAATCGCTTTCCATGATCCTCGCTTGGAGAGCTGGCCTGATTTCCTTTCATGTGTCCTCAGTATTCCTATTGGAAGGGTTTTCCAGCCTCTGTCTATTTATACCCATTTCTTCTTGTGCCAACATTGTCTCTTCACTTAAATAACTTTCCTCTGCCTGCTGCTTCGCCTCCTTGATGCTCTCGCAGGCAGCTGCGAGATCCCTCCCTTAGCCTTCTCTCTTCGGGCAAAACAACTCAATCTCGTTTAATAAGCCCTGAGGAAGAGTCCCCATTCCCTGGATTCTTCATACCCTTCAACAAGCTCCTCTTTCTGGAGGTGCTGGTGAGGATTCATCCTTCCTCCGTGGAAGTTTTCTATCCGACATATTTTAGGGTCCTATCACAATCTAAGGACTCAGAGGAAAGGTTTGTGGTTCTTCTTTTGCTTTCACCAGAACAAAGCAATCCCCACATAATAGTGTGACCATTAATTACACCTCTAGTACCCCACACAGAGCTAGGAGGAAACCCTGTGCCTTCTATTGCAGAATGTTCATTTTCTCATTGACAACAGCAAGTGAGGACATTGGCTTTTCTTCTAAAAATGTTAAGACCCAGGTAGGAGTTCAGAAATGGGCAAAATATTTGTTTATTGGGTAGAGAAGGATGCAGACAGGTAAAGAGAACAGAGTTCCCTTCATAGCTTGGTAAATGCAAATAATCCCTTTTACTACCATCACCTCTACCTCTTTCTCTTTCACCAGCATTATATCATGGAATGGTTTGGGTTTGAAAGGACCTCAAAGCTTATCCAATGCCAGCCCTGCCATGGGCAGGGACAACTCCCACTGCCCCAGGCTGCTCCAAGCCCTGTCGAGCCTGGCCTTGGGCTCTGCCAGGAAATCCAGGGGCAGCCACAGCTGCTCTGACAATTCCAGCCCAGCCCCTGCCCAACCTCCCAGGGAACAATTCTTGCCCAATCTCAAAACTAAACCCACTCTCAGTTTGAAGCCATTCCGGCTCCTTTACCTGGGAGACAGAAGATCTGTTTCTCCTTGAAGTCAAGTCAGTGATAAAACTCCTGTTGACTTCTTGTTGTTGCAAGGGGCAGAGGAGGGTTCTGGTTTTTGTAGCACGGGCAGAAATCTGCTGGAATAAAATGAATTTCAGTGATAACCTCACTTAACAGACCACCCTTACCCAGAAAAAAACAGGGAGGTTTTCAAAATATACAGAGAGAAATTGGTCACAGGAAGAAAAGTGGGGGTGAAAATGCAGCTAAAAGTTCTTCCAAAGGTTCCCCCTGTGCCCAGATCACCCAAGGTCCTGCTGGAATTGCACACTCGTGATTTACACATCCACAGTGGCTCTCTGCTGCTAATGAGCACGTGATGTTACGTGATTTACACCTTGCCTCTGGAATACACCTTCCCACAAAAATCCTGCCACATCCATCACCCAAGGCCTCCTCTCCAAACAGCAGAAAGGGCAGAAATAACAAGATCTTGTAGGAAAAGCCCAAGCAGCTCAAAAAGGAACTATGTCAAGAGTAACAAATCCATGGCTTATGTTAGACCCTGCTCCAGATAAGGAGAAATATTTTTTTAATGAAATCTAAGTATGGCCCTTGCAGATGTGGAAAGAATGCAGCAGGAAGGTTTTTCCAATTCCCAGTGGAAACAGGTTTTGCAGTGGGGTTTGTTTTAATGCACTGTGGGGTTTTTTGTTTGTTTGTTGTGGTTTTTTTTTTGTTTGTTTTGTTTTTGTTTTTTTTTCCAGTTGCCCCTTGCCCTCTTTGCTGTTTCCTTGGGGACTGGGGAGCACCAGTGCCCTCATTTCAGACAAACCCTGTCTGAGGCTGTGGGAGTCTGTGTCCCATGATTAATTCTCCTGCTGATTCGGGATTCTGATACTGCACGAGTGACAATGAAAATCCCCACACATGGGAACGCTTTGCCATGAAACCAACCTTGCTTGGCCACTGTTCTCAAACACCTGCTAAAATCAGGGGAAATGGAGATTTTGTGCTGGATTTCTCTCCCTTTCCTGCTTCCCAGTGGGTGGCATTTCCCTCCCTCCTTCCCTTTTCCTTCTCCAGTGCAGAAAGAACTTATTTATGAGGGAGATAAGGAAGAACAAATCCTAGAAGAGCCTCTTTGGCCTCAAAGCCGTGGTTTTGATAAATGTCCTAAGTTTAGGAAAAAATTAGCTTAAATCTTGAATTAGTTCTGAACAAATAGTTGGACAGTAAAAGCCAGGTGCTTGTGGTGATGCTGGTGAAGTTCTGCAGCTTTATTTAAATCTCAAAAAAGATTTATTGCTTTTTTTCCCCCTCATGAAAAGAGTCAGGGTTTTGCACTGGAGAAAGGCCAACTTCAACTCTTGATGGTTAAAAAGCCCCAAATATCAGCTTGTGCTTAAAATCCCTGCAAATGTTTTGGGTGGCAAAATTCTGTGGAAATTTGGGTTGAGCTGGGTAACATTTTTTCCTTACAATGCCTTCAGCACAATCCAAATTTCCAGAGCAAACAGCATTTTTCCCCCCAAAGATTTTTCAGTGTACAGTGACAATTTGCAATGTGTTATTTCAATTAATTGTCAACTGTTTCCAGATCTCAGAGCAGATCACTGGATATAAACTCAGCACTGCTACTCAATTTGCTTCTCTTTCCTCTCATTTATTTTCCACGACAAAAGCTTTGGGGTGACCATCTGCTTCTCATTTCAAACCTGTCTGCTTTTGTTGATATCTGATGTCTTCTGCCTCATGCACAAGCTCAATTAAAGATTGATAAGCAGAGTTTTGTTTTGACACAAGTCCCCTATTCCAAGCAGCAAAGCTTCACAATTCCAGGTTGCTTTTGTGCTGCAGGGTTTTTTCACGTGCTTTAAATTCTGTTTTAGGCCCATGTTTGGCAACTCTTCCCAAATCTGCTTTGGAGTTACGTCGTGAAATGGAGTAGAGACATTTTGGGGCTAAATTAGAGGCATTTGTGAAACCTGGGGCCATAAGAAATGTAAAGTTAAAGCTCCATCCCTTCCTCCCTCCTGGTTTCCATGCTAAACTTCCTCAGTTTTTAGGCTAAAATAGCTTTATTTGCCTAATTCCCAGTGCTGTTGTAGTACTGTGAGGATCACCCTGGCTCCTCTCCACTCTTTCACCTCTGATGCAGCTGCTGTCAGGTGAACAGCTCCAGGCAGAGAGCCAAATACCAACCTCTCCACATCCTAAAAGTGATGTTTATTCTCTTAATTGACTCCTTGCCTCCCCTGCCCCCAGCAGGATAAAGCAGCTCTAAACGTTTCCCAACGCTCACCTCTGAAGTGGCAGCGACTCAGAGCAGGCTTGAAAGGAAAATGAGATTAAATAACCAATATGAGGAAGAAATTGCGTTTATCACCATCAAAATCTGCTTCCCCAGCCCCTCTCAGAGCTCCTCAGGGACCAAATGTGAGGACAAAGTTAAAAAGTGGGATCTAAACTCAGGCGCTGCTTAAACCCGGGTCTATTTCCATTCTCACATCTCTAGGAGCTCCCATCTTGCTTTTCCTCACCCAGGTTTTGTGCCCAGGGTATGATTCTTGCATCAAAACTTTGGTCTTTGGAGAGTTTCAGGTAATGGAGAAACCTGAGCCTGCCTGAAGGGTGCTGTGTTTCCCCTAAAACATCAGTTCCTCGCTTTATCTCCCCCCCTTTTCCATCCTACAAACAGAACTGTCTAATACTGGGTAGGATGAACCTTAGACAGCAACTTCCCACTCTTTAGGTGGGAAGCTGCTCTTGTCTTCCCTTTTAATTATTCCCCAAAGCCCTTGATTATCCTCTATTTTCCCAATCTAGGCCGAACATCATATACAAGCAAAATCCTCAGGGCTTTTTTTTTTTTATTTTTTTATTTTTTTTATTTCCGTCTGTTCTCCTTACTCCGTTCATGTTTTTCTCATAAAATCTGTCACCAGTGGCCAGTTCCTTTCTCTCTGTAATGGAAATTTTGGGATCGGTTAAGAAAAAAAAACCCCGATCCTAAATCATTAAGTAAGATAATATCTCAGAATTATTACTTAACAATGAGAAATTTTATAGCAGACGTTTTGACAGGACATTTTTCACTTACAAAACCATCCTTTTTTTTTTTTTTTTTTTTTTTTTTTTTCCCCCCTGTTTTTAA
>VWYO01028217.1:52733-66836 GCA_013400275.1 Rhadina sibilatrix | reverse complement strand
TTTTTTTTTCTCCCCCCTAGGTTATAAGGTACTTAAATCATTTTTGCTGAAGGAAGGAGGAAACAGCTGTGGCTCAAACACACTTTTTCCGTCTGTCATTCCATCTTTATTTTTCTCTTTCTGTGCATTCAGCACTCTCAGAGTGAAAGCAGCAGCAGGGCCAGGATTAGAAGTTAAAGAATGTAAACTTGAATTTGGATGATTTTGGGCAAGGTCTGGGAGCAGAAATTCTCTTCTTCCCTTGCTTCCTGGCTGGGCTGGACGTCCCATTTCTGGGTGACGAGGCAGGAGCTGGAATGTGCCAACCTCTGCCTATCCTGCAGCCTGAATTTTCCCTACACTTTGGAATCAGGCTGTGGGTCCCATTCCCAGGCCATGGATCCTCTTCCGAGGCTGTGGATCCAATTCTCAGACTGTGGATTCAATTCCCAAACTGTGGATCCCATTCCTAGGCCATGGATCCCATTCTCAGACTGTGGATCCCATTCCCAGGCTGTGGCTCTGTCTCCCACACTGTGGATCATCTTCCCAGATCATGGATCTCCTTCCCAGGCTCTGGATCCCCTTCCCAGCTGCTTCCATTTAATCCAAGGAGCTTCCCTGGATCAAACCTAACCCAGCCAAGCGCTTGAGTGATCACGGAATCTTCAAGTTTGGAAAAGACCTCCAAGAGTATCAACATTGCTATGTCCAGTTTTTGGGGTCTCTTCAGGCTGAGATTATTGAAAATAAAAAGCTTGGAGGGATGTGATCCCAGATAAACACAAAGTGTTCTCTGCTTCTCTAAGTGAAACTTTTCCCAAATTCCCCTTCTAAGCCTTTCCGTCCCACCCCTTTCCATTCCAAGCATTTCTTGTGCTCTTACATTCTTTAGATAGATCCATTTTCAGGAATTCAGATTTTGGATCAGATCCTGACTGGTGCCTGTGGAAGTGTCTACTTCCAAGGAAGCCTCAGGATGCCTGATAACAAGGATGGGAAACCAGCCTGGGTAACTATCATCCACATCAAAGCTGTTTAAATGCTAAACTCCAATAAGGAATAATTCAAATTAATAATATTCAGGAATACTAAGTCCAGGCCTCACTCCACAGCAGGAGAGTAAAATATTAACAATATCAAGAGAGAGTTTTCCATCGGGGGAAAGTGTCTAGAAGTTTATATTCAGGGTTTTTTTTTCCATGAGTTTCTTTTGAAGGAGCAGAATGGATCAGTGTGGAGCTGGAACACAGAGAATTTCTGCTCTTTTCTGTTGGGCAGAGAAAACTTCTGAACTAGAATTTCCCTGCAAAACTCCAGTGATTATTTGGGTGAAAAAAAAGAGTGGACAATCCCTCAGTTATTGTTCATTTTTGTGCCAGCTAAACTGGGTTGGCACCCATCCCAAAAAAAGCCAGCACTTATTTTGACTTTGATTTTCATTTTCTCCTTCCTTTAAAAAACTGCCCCCATGAAGTCAGCCAGGATTTAAACAAATATATCTATAGCATGATAACACTGGCTTGAAACAAAATAATTAGGAATGAGGCCTGAAATAACTGTCTAAAGACATTGGGAAACGTAAATCAGACCAGGAATTGGAATAACAGGGAGGTGATGATGGCGCCTGGCTGAGGTGGTCTTGCTGGAGAACCAAGAGGTTGTTTTGATAGGAAGAGCATGGGATGGATCAGTGCAAGGTCTGGGTGTTCCGTGCAGTTCCTGGGCCAATCCATCTCCAAGAGATCTGTCAGAAAGGGCAAATGGGCACTGTAATTCTTGCTACAAGTTAGGTTATTTTGTGGGAGCAGAGCAGCTTTTAACTGACAAAGACAGATCTCACCTCTGCAAGCCAGGCATCTTATCTAATCTTTTGTGCTTTTATTTTTTACATAGACCCCACTAATTTTCTATTAAACCTTTTATTTTTGCTTTGAAGCTATAGGAATGCTGTTAATTCTGAGATCTGCACCTCTCCTGCAGATCCCTATGGACTTTTTCTTGATGGAAATAAATATTGTTCCTTTTTATTACTCAATGGCAAAGAGCTCAACTCAACAAAAGGAGTTTTTCAGTGTGTTTGAGTTCTCAGTTTTCATCTTTATTGAACTCTTTCAGACTTTTCCACAAATATTTCCCAGAGCCTCAGGGACACAGGGTGTGCCTTATCAATCATGGAATGGTTTGTGTTGGAAGGGACCTTAAAGACCATCTCATTCCATGGGCAGGGACACCTTCCACTGTCCCAGGCTGCTCCTTGGACACTTCCAGGGATCCAGGGGCAGCCACACCTTCTCTGGGGCACCCTCTGAATAAAGAATTCCCTCCTCATCTCTAATCCAAATCAACCCAGGATTTATTTCGCAGCCCGTTTACTTGCAGGATTTCCCATCCCTATGACCCTCAGAGGGAGGATGCCCCAAATAAAGAAGCCCAGGTTTCAGTCTATCACCCTGGACATCTCTGCCACCCCCTCAGTGCCACCCCAGCCCTGGACACTGCCAGGGGAGGTTTCCTCTACTTAAATCTCTGACGGAGCTCAGGGAAGGTTCAGATCCCACCCCTGCTGAGTCACAGGCTGTTCCTCAGGCTCCCAGCAGGAGCTGTCCCCAAGGCAGGACGTTCCTGGGAACAAGAGTGACTCACTGGTGTCATTTTTTATCCCCTGCATCCATGGAAGGGAACAGCAAAAGGTCTCCTGCAAAAAAACACCTCATTTTTTACTATTTCTTCATGCTGCTGCTGAGCCTAACAGGCACTGAGATAATTGGAGAAGGAGTTTAAAATTAAGGCATCAATTATTTCCCACATTATCCCTGTGAAATCTCTCTTTTCACCTCATGTGCGTCCACCAAAATCAAATACAGCTATGAAGTTCCTTTTTTTTTCCCTCTCTCTTTTGTGGAAAACATGTTGGTAACACTATTGACATTGGCTCTGAGGAGCAGATCACCAGGAACAGGGAGAGCTGCTGCTTTTTCTCTCATCAGAAAGGTGGGGAAGTCAGGAGAGATTAGAAAAAGCATTATTGGCAATGCACAGGGTGGCCACAGATCAATATTTTTCATGCAAAATGTTTTCCTTAGTTGAAAAATGCTTTGGTTTTGCAGGTACAATTCAGGACACGAAAACAGACTTTTGGAACATTCTTGTTTTGCGTTTCAAGTGCTAATGAACTTGAAATTATTTGTTTTTAAAAAGAAAACCATCTTTTGCAGGTGTCCCCTTGCCTGAAAGCTCGATGTGTTTCACCAAAACCATTCCAAGTGTTTGGTTTTCAACATAAAAAATACCAACACTTTAAAAACATCCAGGGTTTTCCTCTCTTCGATGAGATCCGTTTTTTCAAAGTGTACAGAGGTTCTGTGAGATAAAAGCCAGGAAAATGAGCACAGAAAATAATGAAATGATGGGGCCAGTGACAGCCAGGAGCAGCTGTGGATGAGGGTCGTGCTGATGCACAAATCTGTGTATTTTTGTCGAATTAGGATGGGTATTCTTGGCCTAGAAAATCATCATCTTTAACCCAAGGCCTAAACTTTGCAACGTTGTAAAAGACCTGAAAATGCATCTTGGCCTGGAAAGGTTTAGTCAGCTTCAGCACCAGAGTTCATTTCTAATGATGGAAAATTGCTAATCTTCCCAAGTTTGTCACCAAACCAGTGCTGAAATCTGAATGGAAAAAGTTTTTGCAGCCATTTCTGTGAAATGTCATGGAATTCAGAAAAGGAGAAAAAAATAAAGAGTGTTATTTCTGTTTGGCTTTTGATTCTTGCACGGGCTGGTCTAACTTGACTTTGTGTCTTGGAATCAGCAGCCTGACTCCACTGACCCCTGGTAGGAAAATCCTTCAGGTACCAGGAAAACCTTGATGGGGAAAGAGCTTTGAGAGGGTCTTGGCTTCAAGTTCCAAAGCTCCAGAAATCACCATTTCCTAGATGCTAAATTATGAATTTAAAGTGTTAATTACTGTTTGCTAACATGGATTCAGTTAGCACTTTAATCTAATCAGCTTAACAGCATTTTTTTTTTACCTCTATCCCAAAAAAAATCCCTTGCAACCTATTGTTTTGATAGTTAACTTTGGAGCCAAATACAAATATGAAATGTTTCCTTTCATCAATTTTTAAGGAAAAAAAAAAAATCTTATTGCCCACATAGCAACCTTCAAAATTAACAGGCCATGCAAGGAGGGAGAGGAGCAAAGCAAGGACCCCCCAGCCCAGGGTGTAAGGAATGCCCAGGCAGGGTCAACACGGGTGTCAGAGGCGATCCATGAGCTAATCTTATCTAAAGAACAAATCTAAAAGTGTCAGGTGATGGAGAGCCAGCCCAGCTCCACCTGGCTCCCTGGAAAAGCTCCATGGAAAAGCTCCCTGGCTGAGCCATGGAAAGAATGGAAGTTCCAGAGCCCTCAGCCCCTGCAGCAGCAGCAGGGCTTTGGAGGTGACAAAAGTCTCACTGAGCACATGGTTAGTGGCACAGAGATGGGTTCTAAATCCCACACCTTCTGCTCCATCACCTTTTCAGCTTGGTGCAAAATAGCTCACACAAGGGGGCTTTCAAGTAACAAAGAGTGTGAAATACTTCAGTATTATATAGATATATATATGATTCTGGAATATCCTGAGGGAGAGGATGCACAAGGATAATCAAATTCCATCCCTGGACAATGCACAGGACACCCCAAATAACAAATCATGTGCCTGAGAGGTTTGTCCAGGTGATTCTTGGGCTCTGGCAGGTTTGGAGCAGTGCCCATTCCCTGGGGAGCCTCCAGGGGAAGATTTTTTTTTTTTTTCCCCCAGAATCTGACACTGCTACACACCTGGGCACCACCTACAGAGGGTGGAAAGGGTCAGGGCAGAAAATGAGCTGTAAAAGCTCTGAAACTGAGGCCTCTCCATGGAATATAAGGGAATTAAACCTTCCCTTTTGACTGTTCTTCCTTAACCAAGACCATCATCTTTCACAATACAAAGAATTAACATTTTTCTGTCGAAGTTCTTGCAATTTTGCGTGGATGTTTCCCTCCAATTTCACCTTTTGCAGCCACTTCTTTAAAATGCCTGACAGTTTCTTGGAAAAGCTGTTTCTCAGTGTTGGGTACCTCCAGTATCCTTCACAAAAAAACCCCTCACACGTTCCCGAGTTCATAGACAGAACAGCTGTGCATCTTTATTGCACATATGCTGCACTCTGGTTTGGCTCCTGTGCCAGCAGACAGGAAAGTTTTATTTTTAGGCAGATGTGAAAGCCCTAATTTGTTGCAGAGGGGGATAGAGAGCCTAAGAATAGCACACAACGCAGCCACTGCCAAATTAATTAACGCAGACCAAAACAGGTTACAGCTCCCGAGCCAAAGCTACTATTTTCCACTTTCCCAGCTTTCCCCCTCTCCAAAATAATGGAGTAGGGCTGGAGCTGGAAGAAATGTCTTTCTTCCCTAAAAAATCTTCTCATTCCTGGAGGACTCTTTTTTGAGGGATTGTGCAGGGAGGTTTACCTTGACCTCACAGAACCTGCTGGTCATCTTTCTGCTGCTGCTGGCCAGCACCTCCCCTGGGGATGGACACATCCCGGTTTTCCCAGCTGGGAAGGGGCAAACCTCAGAGCTCTGGAGAAGGTTTGGAGGATCCAGCAAAGTTTCTGCAGCTCCAGGTGCTGCCAGCTCATGGGTCTGAGGGAGTTGGGAACAGCTGAGCCTCCCTCGCTGCTCTGGGGTGACCACACGTGTTTGCTCCCAGCCTTTCCCAGGCAGGAGCTGGAG
This sequence comes from Rhadina sibilatrix, assembly GCA_013400275.1. NCBI lineage: Eukaryota > Metazoa > Chordata > Aves > Passeriformes > Phylloscopidae > Rhadina > Rhadina sibilatrix. The sequence continues at coordinate 61,087 of VWYO01028217.1, read as the reverse complement.
CCTATTTTAAGCTCTGCCTTCTCCTCACGCATGCACTGTTGCCATAGCTGCAAACCCACTGCACATGGGAAGAGAGGCTCTGGCTCTCTTTGCTCAGCAGAGAGGCACAGAGTTGCTCTGTGTCCCCAATTCCTCACCAGGGCACTGGGACACAGTGGGGCTGAGCTGCTGACTGGTGAATCCCTGGGAGCTGGCAGCAGCTGGGACACCAACCCCGTTGTTTTCCAGTGCTCCACTGGTGCCTTTTGGAGTACTTAAAAACAGAGGCCAGACAAAGTTAAGGGAATAAAAAGCAGTTCTATTTATTGAAGGGCCTTCAGGTACATTTCAGGCAGATGAAGCTCAGCCAAAATGGGTTTCACACTTCAATAAGTTTGGCTGGGTGGACAGAGGGAAGAGCAAGGGGCTGTTCCTGGGAGCCTGGGAAGTGCCAGGGACACCACGTGTATCCCAATATTGGCAGCACAATCCCAGGGAAATGCAGTTTAGAGCAGAGTAAATAACACATCTATCCCCTTTGATCACTCTGATGCCTTTTGGGTCCACCTAAAAACAGAGGCCAAGCAGAATTAAGGGAATAAAAAGCAGTTCTATTTATTGAAGGGCCTCCAGGTACATTTAGGGCAGATGAAGCCCACCCAAAATGGACAATGGTCACGGGTTTCACACTTTGATCAGTTTGGTCCATTTGCAGATTGGGGGTTCATCTGCCAATTACAGCTTCAGGTGATGAAGTCATTTACCCCAGGTTTGCTGCCCCCAACTCACTTTTGTTTCCATCCTTTGGGGCCTGAGGCAGTGAGGTGTCCTTGATTCCCAGGCCTGCAGAGGAATTGTTGTGTCTGACCCACATGGGGAAGCAGCAGCTGACACTGTGTGTGGAGATTGGGGTTATACACTAAAGAGCTGCAGGGTTACAAACAGATGAAAAATACAAAACCTAAAATCCTGAGGCATCAGCACCTTCCACAATTGTCCATCACATAATGGAATTACTCAGCTTCTCCTCCTGTACCTCCCCTGGAAGGATTGAGTGGGACAGAAGCAGGAGAAGGTTGTGTTTGCTCTCCTGCTGCCCACTCTTCCCTGATCTCAGGGCTCAGGGCATGTCAGGTACATGGGATATCTCCAGCTTTAACTCACCTGGAATTCCCAGGGTCGCACACAGCAGTTTGAGGGACATCTAAAGGTAAATTCAGCATCCTCGGGGAGTTTGGATTCCAGCCTGGCAGAAGAATCCACACTAACCTTTGCACTGATTTTGCCCACATTTTCAAACTTCCCAGATAATTGCTGATTTTTTTGAAGCAATTGTTTTCCAGAAGAAATCATCAATACACTCAAAAGGAGCCCATCGGCTTTGGCTAATGGATGGAAAGGATACTTGATTTAAATGTTTAAATTTCCCTGCCCGCTCCTAATCTTAAACAGAAGAAAAACAACCCAACAGAACTTCTATTTAAGGCAGTTGGGTCTTCAGTGAACATGGACTTCCACAAATGCTTTGCCTTCAAAATTTATTGAAGCTTTCGAGTAAAAAAGAGATGCAAATGCAGGGGTAAGATGAGGGGGGAATGACTTTAAGTGGAAAAAAAGGTAAATTTAGAGTGGATATTGGGGAGAAATTGTTCCCTGTGAGGATGGTGAGATGCTGGCACAAGTTGCCCAGAAAATCTGTGGCTGCCCCATCCCTGGAAGCAAAGAGAGAATTAAAAATAACAAAGGCTAACGTGGGATTTGACTTCTGGAAATGATGCTGACGCCAAGAAAAGGAAAGAATAGAAGGGAGTTGAGCAAAAAATAAACCCTTGGAAGAGGGGGAAACAAATTTTCCTCCATTTTGTAATTTCTTTTTTTTTTTTTTCTCTAACTTGCACATCTTACTCTCTTTATTTAATTACCTAAGAATAGATGAGTTAATAACCTGCAAACCTAGACCTGACTCACAATCCCTGGCTGCAACAGAGGGAAGGGAGACAGGCAGGTTTTCTTCAGGAGCAGAACAAGATTAGAAATAAAACCCCAGGAGGACACTGGATTTTATTTCCATCAATGGGTTGCTCCAGGTAACATTTTATTCACTGCTTGAAAGTACCTTGGCTCAGCCTCTTTGTTAACTCCTGTAATGTTATAAGTGTTGCTGCAGAGGCAATAAAGATCAATTCTGGACAGAAAAAAAAAAGCCATTCACTCACAGTTTACTGTGCAGGGTGCCACAGGAATTAGCCATGGAGACTCAGGCTGCGTTGAAAAGATTTCCATTGGATTTTGGAGGGGAGTTTGTACATTTTGCTTTGGGTTTGTTTGTTTTTTGGGTTGGTTGGTTGGTTTGTTTTTTTTTTTTTGTGGCAAAGTCTAAAGGAGCTACAGAGGACCAGCATGCAGGCACAAAGAGTTCATGGTGGCCATGCCTTAATCTGAACCTAGCATTCAGGCTCCCATATCTCATCAACTACTCTTGAAAGAGATAAATTTATTGAGTTCATTAATTTACAGACATGCTGTTGTTTCCTTTAGGTTTGTGAGTGAGAGCAGCCCCTGGGGGCTTTGCTGCTCATCAATAACTTCTGTTTGTGCAGAGGCTTGACCACCACTAAACCCCAGCCCTGCAGCTCAGCTTGGAGCTGTCAAGTGTCAGGATATAAATAAGTGTGAGGATATAAATATTCCCTCCCAGCTATAGCTGTTTATAAAGCAATGCAGCCCTTTAAAAAGTCAAACTATACCATCCCCTCCCACAGCTTCCTGCGCCGCTAATTCCAAAGGCTGCTTAAACACGTCGGATATTTTCCCTTTGACATGCTTTAAATGTAGTTGTCATTAATCCTGACCCCTTGACTGTTCCCTGAGGGACAATGAAGTGATCAGACAGCTGTGCCCCTCATAACTTTTAATGCTTTAATGAAATCCCCTTTGGACCTTTTTCCCCCTTCTCTATTCTTTCTTTAGTTCAGCACCAAGAAAAAGCAACCACAATTTTAACATCTAAACACTGGAAACTATGAACATATAACAATGCAGAAATAATTTCTTATTTTTCAATTTACTTAATTATTTTTCAATTTCATTGCTGGAACGAATGAATGAGAGTTTCTATTTTCTTCTGAAAATCCTTTTTTTGAAGTGCCAGTGGTTTGGCCTCGTGTTGGATAACCATAAACAGAATTGTACAGCTTTGGACAGATGCTCTTAACAGAGAGTTCAAGTTCTGCTCTTCCATAGTTTAACAAGACAATAGTCTTTATAAAGCTTTTCCCCACAGAAATAGTTGATCTGTTCTGAGAATGATCAATCTCATTTAAAGGTAACAGCTTTGGCTCCCAGATAAAACAATCCCTATCATTTTATTCTCTCCATTCCCATGGTTTGCATCCCACTTTTGGTGTTTGGGATTTTCTGGCATGTATAGGAATTGCCAAAAATGTCCCACAGTTGGCAAATTGTATTCCACTGCCTCAAACTTTCCATGAAAACCCTGTCAAAAAGTGAGCATCACTTTTGATCCTCTAACTTTTCTTGGAAGGATTAAAGAAATCCACCAGGAATAAAATCGTTGCTAAATGACTTTGTAGGATTTTATTTGCATGGTGGGGGCACCCTGGTAGAATTCTGTTGAGCTTTTACACCTCTTTCCCCCTTCTCCTCTGGGGATGACAAGAACACTCCTAATTTCAGTTTAACAGATTTGTGCTTTCTTTGTAAGGTAAATCTCAGCTCAGCAGAAGATCATTTTGGCTGTTTCTGGAAAAAAGTAGTCCAAAAATGTGAGTTTTAGCGATCCTGGGGTTTTGGTGCAGCTGAAAAACAGTTTTCTTGGAAAACCTTACAGGAAACAGCCCCAGCTGATATTTTGGGATGTACCCGTGGCTTCCCACCTTGGGCAGGAGGGGTGGCAGCTCAGTTTGACACATTTTTAACCTCCCCAGGACTCAGAACTCAGGGAGAAGCTCTGCCATGTGCTCTGCCCCTTCAGCAAAACCCCTGAGAAACCTTACTGAGACCTATTTGGGGTACATCTTCCACCCACAGGAAAACTGGGATTATTTCCACTGTCCAGAAGAAGCAGGAGAACGTCTGAATGTGTGGGCTGCAAGATTTCTGTGCTCTTTGGAGTTTTTCCTTTCTGCAAAGCTTCTCCATGAGGGGGAAATAGTTCTGTGGCCTCTGCTGATCCACACAGGACCCCAAACATTCTCACCCGGGAGTTACACGACCATGGACACTCCTGGTGTCTCTGGAATTCTTATAAAAATGAATTTAATGGGAATGGACCTCCCCAGTTGGAAGCAGCACCCAAAATTTTCTTACACAGGGAAGATTTTACACCTGGGAGCTGGGACAACTCTGAAGGACCTTGGAAAAGACCTCCAAGCCCAACCTTTGGCCAAATATCACCATGCTCCCTAAACCATACCACAAAATCTCACACCTGCTCATTTTTTTGAAGGCTTCTGTTCTGTTCTTCTCTGTTTTTCTGAAGTTTTTCTAAAGTTCCTTTAGTCTTCTGCATTTACTTTTTGTAATAGATTTTCTCACAGATTTTCACAAAAACAACCTATTGTTACTGTAACTGCCCTTTCATGTTTATATTCTTCTCATAAGGAGGAGGCTGTTGATGACTCTTGGGTTGACCAGTGTGGTTGGAGAGGAAGATTTTCTTCCTCCAATCCATGGTCACTGTTAAAATTCTATAAATATCGAAGTCTATAAATAAAATGCCCTTTTTTTGCCTTGGACATCTCAGTGCATGAGTGTCGTTTTTTTTTTGTGTCATACTGCAACAAGCTTCCAGGGATGGTGACTCCAAGTGTTATTTCCCAGCCCTCCAGGACAGGCAGGACACCACCACATGTTTTAGCCTGGACCTAACCCCAAAACCTGCAGATGAACGATCCAGCCATGTCACCCCTTCTCCACAGCAGAAAGCCAGCCACTGTGTTCACTTGTTCAGCAGATATTTAATTTAAAAGTAGAGGTGCCTTGGGGATAATTCCAGTGGACACTCAGGACAGTTAATAGCAGTTACCATAAGCTAAATTCCGTTTATCTTTGGAGGATGAGGGGATGTGCTTCAAATAGGGAGGCTCCAGTGCAGCTGAAGGAGGACCTCTAGGGCTCCTCCACAGAAGGCAGCAGTGGATGGAGCAGATTTAGACCAACAGAAGGAGAAGGAAAGGGCATCCCAGATAAAAGTGGCTTATAAAATCACTTGGAATGTCAGCACATGATTATGTTGTTTTCCCCTCAATCATTAGGCAGACTGCTCGGTTGCAAAACACTCCAAAGCCTGAGAAACTGCTAATGGGCAACAGCTTTTGGAATGTCATAAATGCTCCATTTACTGGGCTGGAAAGGCAACGCTTTGTACAGTCAGGAGGCAGATGGGGAAATATTTGGACACTTGCAGCTCCTAATAAAAGGAGAGAAAGTGGATTAGTGGGTTTTGTAACTCATTAAAAAGGAAGAGCTGCAAAAGGACGGTTTGTGGGGAATCCGCACCCACCCCTGACAGTGCCTCAGACTCAGTTATCCACACCTGGACCAGAGTGATCCCATATGCCCCACCAACTCCCAGGACCATTTGCAGATGGGAGAATCTGACAGATGATGGACCTGGAAGACGATGAGTTCTTGAGGTAACAGCTTTTGCTTTATGGTTTGAAGGTGTGAGAGGAGCCCCTCATCTTTCAAGACAGCAAAATCTTCCAAAGACGCAGCTGAGCACACAGTGCTGACCCAGACCTGGATAAATCCAGCCCTGAGTGGCTTTTGGCTGCAGCAAGAAGTGGGATGAGCTGGTATCTGCCCTCAATAAATCTCCTTGACATGCCCCCAGACTCATCCCAACAGAATGAAAACGCCTTTTTGCTTTAGTAACACCAGGTGATTCCAGGGGCAAATCAGGAAGAGATACAGTCTAAAGAATAAAAATTCCTCTTGAGGTGTTGGAAGGCACTGAAAGGCTTTGCAATCCCTCCCTGGCAGGCTCAGCACCAGCCTTCTGCTCTTTGTTCTCAGAGAACTCCTCACACTCCTCCTGCAGTAACGAGGCTTTCACTGCCCACACCAGATCAAAGTTGCCTGGGCAGATAAACACATTTGTTTAATGATTACACCTCCCCGTGCCAAATGAAAACTCATCAAAGCGCAAGATTCAACAGCTTTGTATATATTTGTTTCTGCTTGAGCTGCACAATGGAAATTGTTTGTACTCCTGGCCAGAACAGTGAGGGCTCTGCAGATCTGGAGCTGGGACGGAGCCGAGGCCAAACCTCTCTCCAGAGATTGCCAGCAGAGAAATGCCAACAGCTCATTTTCACACTCCCAGGATGTGTCATGTACAGCACACAGCAGTCCCAAACAACTCCACCGACCCTCTGAGGGCTCCTCAGAAGGGATTTCTTCATGGAGAGAGGGTGGGCGGACATTGGGAGGCCCAAGGAAGGACTGGATGTGGCACTCAGTGCTCTGGGCTGGTGACAAGGAGGGGCACAGGCACAGCTTGGGCTCGATGATCCCACAGGTCTTTTCCAGCCTGAATGATTTTGGGAAATTGTTTCATCACTGAAAAGTCAAGGAGCCATCAGAACTGGGCTTTCCCTGCAGGAGTAGAATTGGGGTTGGTTTGTGTGAAGCAACTCTAGAGAGGAGTAGCAAGCACCACTGGAGACTGAGGGAAGGATTATCCTAAATTTCAGTAAGTGTTGGGTCAGGGCTCAGGTATAGCTTGATTAAAACCTCTTAATTAGTCCTGTCCACGATCTCTGCCATGTTATTGAGTCCCAGCAGCATTGAATAAAGACCCTGGTTACAGATCTGTCATGAGGCACACCTGAAAGCTTCAGGAGTTATTTTGGAATTGTCATTGTTCACTTTCCCAATAATATCAGCAGTTAAATAAGCAACGCAGCCTAACAATTTTCTCTGCTGGATCTGTGAAAACATCATTTGCTGATGCTTCATTTCTTTATTCTCACTCTGACAGTTTACATATTTATTTGCTTAGTCACTTGCCTTCACGACTAGAGGCATTAATCTTCCCTGATTTTATTTTTATACATTTATTTATACAAACTCCACTTGCTGCAGCCCACTTAGCACAGCACCTCATTAATATAATGCCTGTTTTTCTCTGTATGAAACTCACCAAAATCCTGCTAGGACAAACACATGTCAGGTGCTGAACACTAAATCTTCACTTCTTGTCGGAGTGGCAAGAGAACATTTCTGCCACCTGGGAATTACAGCACAAACCCCTCCATATTTTCCCTCTCCCTGTGGAAAATTAAGTCAATTTTTACGTGCTGGAGGTGCACAGTTGCAAGCTAAATGTTGTGGTGGGGTTTTATTTTACCAGCAGAGAGCTTAACTCTATCCCTGAGTGAGCCCTGCAAAGCACCCCGTGAGGAGCTGTTGATGTGGTTAAGTCTAAAATAGTTTATAGGTGGTATTTGGATGTCCTGAAAATTCCCAAAGAGCACCAACAACAGGGATAATAATAACCTGGAGCACTGAGCCTTGCCCAGGGTGGTGCTGAGAGGGAATCCTGTTCAGCTGGTGGGGATGTTCCATTTTATTGCCCATTTTTATAATTTCATATGTATATATATATATGTATATATACACATATATATATATATATACACACACACANACATATATATATATATATACACATATATATATATTAATTTCCCCAAATATTTGGGACTGATTTTAGAAACACTGAACCCACAAAAAGCTCATTTCAGCTTCACCAGCCAATGTCCTTCACTGAGACCAAAACCCTCCACAACTCCCTATTCCTTGCCTTGACTGAAGAAGAAATATTTCAAATAACTCCAGGTATTTTGCTGGTGCCTTCAGCTCCAGGGGGTTGCCAACCTGCCTGGAATGCTGTGTCCATTTTTAGAGCACTCCAGGATGCTCCCACCTAGAACAGCACAAACCTGAATATTTTTTTAAGATGGATCTGATTGCGAAATGAGGCAATTTTTGCTATTTTTATCCCAGATACCTTTGTCTCCCACCACACATTTCTAGTAGGCAAAGGATGAACATTTTGTTCTTTACTTTAAGTTTCAGGCTAGGCTGATTAATTCTTACTTATTTTTTTGATAGGGCAGTATCACCATAGTAGCATCAAAATAAGATTCTCCTCGATACAGATATTAAAGCCCTGATTTTTAAGTTTAATAACGGAAAACACGATGAGATTTTGACACTCTTGGAGGATCTTCAGATGTCTGCAGACAATAAAAGTAAACGTGCAATTAAGTTGTAGATTATTCCTACTGAGGTTTATTTTCTTTGACTGAGAAATGTGTGAAATGAGGTGGAATAATTTTTTTTTT
>VWYO01028217.1:33417-45372 GCA_013400275.1 Rhadina sibilatrix | reverse complement strand
TTTTTTTGGACTTGGCTCTGTCATTCAGAACATCGCAGGGAGGGCTTGGGTGATCGCTCCCTGCTTCTTTTTGTCCCTTCAAACCTTCCCTAAATTCCAACCCTCCGCCTCTGCCACCCAGTTTCCACCTGGCTTTCAACCCAGGGTGGCCACAGCCCTGAAATTTTACTTTAAAACACTTCAGAAAGGGCAGTGTCCAAATGTGAGGGGGTTTCCTTCCTGCTTGGGCTGCTGGATGAAAAGCCAAGGTCAGCTTTGCCAAGATGGATTAGTTTCCCTGCTCCTCCTCTGCTCTCTCCTACCTCCTCTTATTTAAAAAAAATAAACTAATCAAAATCAAACTCAGCCCCCAAACAAATAGGTGGGAAAAAAAAAAAAAAAAACCAACCAACAAACCCACAAAAGAAAACCACTTTGGCTTCATGAAATCCAGTTTTTTATCCAAAGATAAAACTTGCAGGTCGGGTGGCAGCACGGGGAATTCCGGGGGGGGGAATTCACTGCCTGTGAAGTCATCTGTCCAAAAGGAGGTGGCAGGAGTGGGGTTTGTGCCAAATAAAGATTATTTCAGGCCTGGAGTTGCTGGGGACAAGTCACGAAGCACAGCAGAGGCCTGCTGAGAGCCTGGATTGACCCAAGGAGCAGAGGCCAATTGCTCCCACGTCAGTTTTTCCCTGTCTCAGGAACACCCCTGGACACTCCTCTGGAATTTGGGGCCCAGAAAACTCTCAGAGCTCTTTCATTCCCATATAAAACCTTGTTTTCTGTTCCCTCCTGCTCTGCTGGCTTTGGCATTGGGTGGCTCCCAAGAGCAGCAGTGAAATGGGAGCTTGAGAAGAGATTTTCAGCTCTGGAGGGACATTCCCACCTGGCCAGAAGCACCTGTTGGGGGGATTTGGGGGTGATGACAAAGCTTCACCCCAGAACAGTCACCTGCCCTCATCTCATCACGGATTTAAAGGCTCAAGATGGATTTAGGAGGAGCCCAGGCCAGGCTCAGCCTCTGCCAGAATGGATCTGCCACAAAATTAACACAAAAGGCCCCACAAAACCAGGGTGACCATAGCAACAACAAAAATGGCAAAAATTGAACAATATTAGGGAAAAAAAGCACGCCAGGACAGGGGGTCTGAACCCCTTGGACCTGAAGTCTTAGCCTTTCCACCAGTTTTTCTTGGAAGAGAAATCCCAGCATTTATTTCCAAGCTCTGCTAAAAAGACTGCTCTAAAATTGACCAGGAGGGGGAAATTCTGGAGGAAAAGGATTTATTTTTTCCCAGAATTTTCTCATTTAAAGGGATTCAATTCCTTCAATCTGTGCCATCCATCAAGGCACCATTGTTCCCTATATATTTTTTTTTTAAATAAAAGATCAGAATTTGGATGCACAAATCATATTAAAAGCAAGGGTTTCAAAACAGAAGGGCTGAATTTTGCCCTCCCACATTGACCATGAAAAGTCATTCCTGGGAGTTTCAAGTGCAATTTGAATTTCTGAACTCAGCTTTGAAATTTTTCCCCAAGTGCCCAGAAGTTCCTCTTTGGACAGGTGGGCATGGCACAACTACTCCCAGGTTCCAATTAGGAATTAATGACTCCAAGGACCCTAAAGCAGTGATAATGCCACAGTTTGGGAGCCTGGCACCAAAGCCAGGCACTCCCCTCAACAAAAAAAAATCATTCAAAGCCAGTTCAGATAATTTCACCCAGCACTCTACAAAGATAATTTTTGATGATTTAATTGGAAATTATGTTTAATTGGAGGCTGGTTCTGCAATTACCATTAAAGCCAAATGTCCCTTTTGCTTTCTGAGCCTTCTGCTAATGGTGTTCCCTTGGACTCCTGGCTTTTTATCAGCTGGATTTTTATGAGGCTCCCAGGGCCCAATTTGATGTTCCCAGGTATTTCAAATAGAACACACTGTTCATTGTTCAAAAGTAATATTATTAGAAATAGGCTTAAAAACACTCTGGTACTTTTTTTTTTTTTTTTTNAAAAACCTTTTTTTTTTTTTTTTTTTTTTTTTTTTTTTTTTTTTGAGAAGTAGAGGCTTCAAATTCTCTGAATCTGACATTATTCAACAACTTTTAAAACTTTAAAAAGACAAAAGACATTTAAGGGAAAACTGGTTTTAAATTCAAAGGCAGTTTTGGCTCCAAAATTCAGCATCCTCTACTCTGACCCACCCCTGTGTGACATCAAAACCCAGCCACAGCTTTGTGTCACCCCCAGGAGGGACAGGGGAAGGGAAATCCCTGCAGATCTGAGGGAATCCTTAAATATCCTGAGCTGGGAGTGATCCACAAGGATCATCAAGGTCCAATTCATGCCCCGGATGTGCCCCAGATCCCACCAGCTGTTGTAGAAGGGGCCTCCTCTCGCTGAAATGAATAATTAATAATTTTTGATAACAATAATTGCTGCCAGGTTGGAGGAAAATAACTCCTCTCTGTATTTTAGCTGTAGACTGGCAGTGGAAGGTGGCAGCTGGGAAAAGTCACTTTATCTCCTATATTTCCCATCCCAATCCTGGCACTGGGGGTGGACAAAGGAAAGATTTCCCTCCTTGCTGCATCGGAGCCTTGGCTTTTCTCAGACAGGGAGTTGGTTTGCCCACTGAGCTGAGATTCCAGGAAAACCAGAGGAACACAGGGAGAGAGGAGGAGTTAAACCCCAAGGAGAGGTGCAAGGTGATATAAGGACTCAATAATTGGTTGCCAATTAGATAAACTTTATTAAAGCGAGAAGCTGAAGCAAGCAGCACGCTGGGAAAGCTGGAGAGCACAAGTCTCAGCTCGTGCTCCACACAGCTTTCGGAGTTTTCCCCACAGTTTCCCATTTTTATAACTTTTTGGTTACACACACCCCCTTGGTCCCTCCCCAGTCTGTGTTTTCCCATATTTGGTCATAGTTGAGTCTTCCAACTCCAGGAGTCTGGGGTCTTCTGCCTTCTCATGGTCGTCGATGGATGAAGTCTCTCCTCTTCCTCACAGCATGTCCTTGGGAACCTTCCACTGTGGTCACCATGGTTTCACCAAATCTCCCATTTTCTCTCTTTCTTCATGTCTTATGATACAAAGTTACATTACATGATCCTGCACGAAGACCGGGCTCTCTCTAACTTTTCTGTTCCTGCAGTTTCTGCAACTTACAATTATTGCTTAATATCTCCTATATATTTACAATTTCTGCAGTTTGCTTAATAGCCCCTACATATTTATAATTATTAACTAAAATATTTAACACAAATTACTTAAATCATTAATTTCATTTATAACAGAGGGAAATCCCCTCACCTCTGCTTTCCATCCTGCACTGGCAGGTGTTTGGCTGCTGCAAAATTCCCTTTGTTCATCATCCCCTGGTGCTCAGCCTTGCACCTCTGCTAAAACCAGCTGGGGCTGGCAGAGGAATCATCATCAGGAGCATTTCTCCCTCCCCAGAATTAAATCCCAAACAATTCCTGCATTTCCTGCTCCATCCCGTGGATTCCAGGGTCCCTCCACAGCTCCAGGCCTGAGATGTTCACAGCCTACCTGAGCTGGTGCCTCATGGCTTTTCCACTCTCCAGACTCTTCACTTCCAACTTGGATTTCTTGCCTCATCCCAACATTTGCTCTCACAGATGATTTCAGCAGCCTGAGTGCATCAAGGGGCTCTGTTTAGGTGGGTGCAGCAGGGATTTGCTTTTGGCTCCTGCTGGAGGAAACCCAGAATTGAGAAGCAAATAAAAATGAAAATCCTTGATGCCGAATGCACCGGAATTTTGCTGCAGTTTCTGCCTTCCTAACACATTTTGCCTTTTGCTATTGGAGAGGAGATGTGGATTATTGGGGGAAGAAAAGGAAACAAGGAAAAGGAACAAAAATTTTTGCCTTGTGTCCATTGTTCCTGGGGAAAGCCTTTGGGTTTGGTCAGCATTGCAGCAGCGCTGCACTGAGGAGCCCAAAGTGGAGGGCAATAACGACCCCACTAATCAAAATAATCCTAATTCCCCTCCCCAAGCATGGCCCCATGACTCAGGTCCTGTGCAAAGCCAGAATTTTTGGCCATTTCAGGATTAATGCTGCAAAAGATGCCAAAAGTTGGAATCCTGCTTGCTGCTGGACTGAAACCTCAGAGAGGAAAAAAAAAAAAAAAAAAAGCTGCTTTAGAAGATCTGTGGCTGCATTCCTATTTATCTTTCTTTTTTATTAAAAAAAATCCAACTAATAAAATAAAAGGCAGCTCTAAGAGACTTTGAGCAGAGGAGAGGAAGCTGAATTCAGCCACTGCTGCCCAAACTGATGAGATCTTTGGAAGAGAATCCCAAATGTCAGCAAAAACTCCTTTGCTCAGTCCAAGTGAGAAAGCAATTTTTCCTTTTTTTTTTTTTTTTTTTTTTTTTTTTTTGATTTAAAAAAAACCAAGNTTTTTTTTTTTTTTCTTGGAATAAAAACAAGCCAAGGATGACAAGACTGTGTTAGAGGAGACAGAAAACACAACAGATAAAGGAGACAAAAACAAGATTGTGAGGATGAGGGGAAAAAGGTGGCCGCAGATAAGGAACTGAAAGGATTACAGCTTGGGAAAACAAGAGCTGGGATACAGCTCTGTGTACTGGAATCGGGATAAAAACTGGGGAGAGCAAGGGAAAGGTGAACTCTGCTAAATGCTTTGGGGTTTGTTCCATCTCCCCTGTTTGCCACTCATGTGGGCACTGTTAAATATAAAGGACCCAATAATTGATTGCCAATTAGATAAACTTCATTGAAGTGAGAAGTCAAAGCAAGCGGCACTGGGAAAGCTGGAGAGCACAAGTCTCAGCTCGTGCTCCACACAGCTTTTGGAGTTTTCCCCACAGTTTCCCATTTTTTTAACTTTTTGGTTACACACACCCCTTGGTCCCTCCCCAGTCCATGTTTTCCCATATTTGGTCACAGTTGTGTCTTTCAATTCCAGGAGTCTGGGGTCTCCTGCCCTCTCACGGTGGTCAATGGATGAAGTCTTTCCTCTTCCTCACAGCACGTCCCTGGGAACCTTCCACTGTGGTCACCATGGTTTCACCATATTTCTCATTTCTTCCTTTTTCCATGTCTTAGGATACAAAGTATCCTGAAATAAGACCAGGCTGTCCGTGACTTATCTGTTTCTGCAGATTCTGCAACTTACAGTTACTGCTTAATATCTTCTATGTATCAATTAACCATAACATTTAACACAAATTACCTAAATCATCAATATCATCTGTAACAGCACCTTTATTAGGAGAGCTCAGGCAGCAAATTCCAGCTGGGATCCAACTCGCAGGGGCCTTATGGAAAAAGCTGGAGTGCATTCCCCGGTTCCTGAGGGTGAATTCCACATTCCTGAGGGGTTTCTCCCCAGGAGTGCCTGCTCTGAGCTCAGCTGGGATGAGCTCCAGCTGCCTCTGCTGGGATGCTCTGGCAGCCTCTTTGATTTGAATTTCCTCTTCTCTCAGGGGTGGAGCAGCCAGGCCGTGCTGCTCCAGGGAAATCCACACTTGAGAGGCAGGAGGCTTTTCCAGCCCCAAATCCTACCCCAACACCATCCCAGTTTGGAGAAAGCACTCCCAAATCCCACTCCAGCTTTGGGAATTGGCCCCACCAAATCCCATCCCTGTTTTTGGAACAGCTCCCCCAAATCTCACCCCAATCCCTACCTCAGCTTCAGGAATAGCTCCCCAAAATCCCACCCCAGCTTCAGGATCAGCCCCAAAATCCCACTCAAATCCCACCCCAGTTTAGGGAGCAGCCCAGATGTTCCCAGCACAGCCCAGGGATCAATTAAAAATTACTTTTCAAGTTCCCCTGCTTGTATAGATGGAGGGGGAGGAAGTGGTGTTGGGGTTTGGTGAAATTTGGTTTCTTTCTAACAGGAATGAATGTTGGGTTTTTGTGAAATCTGGTCTATTTCTAACAGGAATGGATGTCAGGGTTTGGTGTATTTTGGTTTATTTATTTCTAACCGAAAGGGGTGTTGGACTTTGGTGAATTTTTGTTTATTTCTAGAAGGAATGAATGTTGGGCTTTGGTGAATTTTGGTTTATTTCCAACAGGAATGAGTGTCGGGTTTGGTGAATTTTGGTTTATTTCCATCAGGAATGAGTGTCAGGGTTTGGTGAATTTTGGTTTATTTCCATGGAAGATGAAAGCTGAGCTGCCCCTGCTGCAGTCCCTTTACAAATCCCTGCCCTCTGTGCCCTCAAGCCCTGCTCTGTTCCAACATTTTAGGTGCAGAATGTGCTGCTCAAGAGAATCCTCAGCATCCAGCCTCAAGGGGCAGGAGGCTTTTCCACACCAGGATTCCAGGCTGGGATAGGAACAGGATAGGAAAAAGTGATAGGAAGAAGCTGTGAGAGGGAGAAAAATCAGCCTCCCGTAGCTGAGAGTAGAGAAAATCCCATTTAGAGCTGCTGCCAGAGCCTCCCAGCAGTGCCAGCTTTGGAGGGCCGAGTTCAGCGGGCACTCCTGTGGAGAATTCCCTCAGGAGTGTGGAATTCACCTGGAGGAACCTGGAATTCACCTGCAGGCACCTGGAACTCCACCTTTTGCCGTAAGGCCCCTGAGAGTTTTGTCCCCATGAGAAATCCCAGCTAATTCTGGCTGGAAATGCCCCAGAGTGCATCAGCAAGGAATTATTTTATTTCAGAAGCATCTCCGGAAATGCCTTCATCCCTCATTCCAGTGCCAGTCCTGGGGAGTTTCTGATTCCCAGGTGGAATATTTGCATCCCTGTGAAAGAAAATCCCAATTTAAGTGCTGCGGGATGCTGCACTCATCCCAGTTCCATTTCTGCACCCTGCACTGCTTTAAAACCTCACAACCTCACATCTGTGCAGACACTCAGTGAAAATTCAGTACCAACAAAGCAGTGAGAGCGACCATCTTAATATTTTTTTCATAGGAAGAAAGTCCATATTCCAAAAAAAAAAAAAAAAGGAAACCATTTGCAGAGAAACATCCAGCCCCACCCCTCCAAGCAGAGCAGCATGAGCTGAGTTTGGAGTCATCCTGACTGCTCAGACCACAGCAGAAAATGTTGATTTCCCATCTTAGCTTTCATGGATTTTAGTCTGGTACCAGTTAGGGAAGAAGCTTCAAGGAAACAAAACCAAACCAAGTCAAAAAAAGAATAAATTTTAACCTCCAAAACCAGCAACAATCCTCCACAGCAGTCAGCTGGCCACAAGCCTACTAATTAAATTAATAATTATAAACCCCAGAATAATTAGTCTGGCAGTGTCTCAGGTGCTGTTTTTTTGTAAATCTGAGTTACTACGTGGCTGATGGATCCAAACCTCATCCCAGCAGACAAAATTCACAGCTCATTTCACCTTGAGCAAGGGAGAGGAGAAGAAGAATCCCCCGTAACCTGTTAAAAAGAATCCAGGATGGGGGAAGAAATTGAGAACAAGGTGGTTTATGTATTATATAAATATTATATAAAATATATAATATTTATATAACATATAATATATTATAAAATATAAAGTAAATATAAAAATAAATATAAATATAACATATATAATATATACTATATTATATATTGTGTATTATATGTTGTTATATATTATATATTATATTATATATTATATCATACATAATATATAATATATAAAATATTAAATATAAAAATAATATCTAAATAAATAATAAATTATGAATTAAATATTAAATAAATAATTAATTATAAAAGTCTCTATTTCTAAAAGAAATAGATTTATTTTAGAAATAAATCTAATAATAAATCTAATAATACATTTATAAATAAATTAATTGCCTTTTTTTGGAAGTCAGCCCTGGATTCATTCACTGGAAAAATGAAAGATTGAAGAATCAACAAGTGGATGCTGGTATGAGGAGGAAAACAAAGAGCTGGAAATGCCTGAACGACCCAAATGAGTTCATTTTTTACCAACTCTGAACCAAGTTTTGTTTTTTCCCTCACCGAGCAATAAATCCCAATAAATGGAATTTATTTTTATCCCAATGCAACAAATGCAAAAACTGCCAGCAGAGCTCAGGGGAGGTTCCACAGCCCCATCAATATTTGATAGAGGCAGGATTGCTGTTTCATTCAGGAAATGATTTGATGCCATCAAGGGCTCGGAGTGGAGGCAGAGCTGGGCCAAGCAATTACTCTGTCAGGAGCAGCTCACTTCATCCCAGAACTCTGCAGGTGGCTCCTTTGATTTGTACATTTATTAATTGAACGCCCATAAAAAGGGTTCTGAGACTTGCCCTGCAGCAGCTCCTTCCTGCCCGGCTTGCAGAGCAGGGCGGGGGATTGAAACAGCCTCTGGAATGACAGGAAAAGCAAATTTTAGCAGATTTTCCCTCAATATCACTGATAAATCAGTGATTATTTTATCAGTTACTCTCCAACAGAATCATCTCATGCAGCTGCTACTCAGCCAGTTCTCTTTATTCATTATTGAAATTATTTTTTAAAATTACTTTCTGAATTATTTTTATGATTTCATTTTTAGAGTTTTTCCCCTCAATTTTGGCTCTTGCCTGCAGGTGACCTCAGCCTTTTGGGAGGGCTGTGGTAGAACAAATCCCTGTCCTGCTTCCACAAAGGATTTTCCTGCTCAGGTTGGGCAAGAGTTCACTTTCTTCTCTCATGCATAAAGTCTTTTAAANTGGTGAATTTTGGTTTATTTCCATGGAAGATGAAAGCTGAGCTGCCCCTGCTGCAGTCCCTTTACAAATCCCTGCCCTCTGTGCCCTCAGCCCTGCTCTGTTCCAACATTTTAGGTGCAGAATGTGCTGCTCAAGAGAATCCTCAGCATCCAGCCTCAAGGGGCAGGAGGCTTTTCCACACCAGGATTCCAGGCTGGGATAGGAACAGGATAGGAAAAAGTGATAGGAAGAAGCTGTGAGAGGGAGAAAAATCAGCCTCCCGTAGCTGAGAGTAGAGAAAATCCCATTTAGAGCTGCTGCCAGAGCCTCCCAGCAGTGCCAGCTTTGGAGGGCCGAGTTCAGCGGGCACTCCTGTGGAGAATTCCCTCAGGAGTGTGGAATTCACCTGGAGGAACCTGGAATTCACCTGCAGGCACCTGGAACTCCACCTTTTGCCGTAAGGCCCCTGAGAGTTTTGTCCCCATGAGAAATCCCAGCTAATTCTGGCTGGAAATGCCCCAGAGTGCATCAGCAAGGAATTATTTTATTTCAGAAGCATCTCCGGAAATGCCTTCATCCCTCATTCCAGTGCCAGTCCTGGGGAGTTTCTGATTCCCAGGTGGAATATTTGCATCCCTGTGAAAGAAAATCCCAATTTAAGTGCTGCGGGATGCTGCACTCATCCCAGTTCCATTTCTGCACCCTGCACTGCTTTAAAACCTCACAACCTCACATCTGTGCAGACACTCAGTGAAAATTCAGTACCAACAAAGCAGTGAGAGCGACCATCTTAATATTTTTTTCATAGGAAGAAAGTCCATATTCCAAAAAAAAAAAAAAAAGGAAACCATTTGCAGAGAAAAATCCACCCCCACCCCTCCAAGCAGAGCAGCATGAGCTGAGTTTGGAGTCATCCTGACTGCTCAGACCACAGCAGAAAATGTTGATTTCCCATCTTAGCTTTCATGGATTTTAGTCTGGTACCAGTTAGGGAAGAAGCTTCAAGGAAACAAAACCAAACCAAGTCAAAAAAAGAATAAATTTTAACCTCCAAAACCAGCAACAATCCTCCACAGCAGTCAGCTGGCCACAAGCCTACTAATTAAATTAATAATTATAAACCCCAGAATAATTAGTCTGGCAGTGTCTCAGGTGCTGTTTTTTTGTAAATCTGAGTTACTACGTGGCTGATGGATCCAAACCTCATCCCAGCAGACAAAATTCACAGCTCATTTCACCTTGAGCAAGGGAGAGGAGAAGAAGAATCCCCCGTAACCTGTTAAAAAGAATCCAGGATGGGGGAAGAAATTGAGAACAAGGTGGTTTATGTATTATATAAATATTATATAAAATATATAATATTTATATAACATATAATATATTATAAAATATAAAGTAAATATAAAAATAAATATAAATATAACATATATAATATATACTATATTATATATTGTGTATTATATGTTGTTATATATTATATATTATATTATATATTATATCATACATAATATATAATATATAAAATATTAAATATAAAAATAATATCTAAATAAATAATAAATTATGAATTAAATATTAAATAAATAATTAATTATAAAAGTCTCTATTTCTAAAAGAAATAGATTTATTTTAGAAATAAATCTAATAATAAATCTAATAATACATTTATAAATAAATTAATTGCCTTTTTTTGGAAGTCAGCCCTGGATTCATTCACTGGAAAAATGAAAGATTGAAGAATCAACAAGTGGATGCTGGTATGAGGAGGAAAACAAAGAGCTGGAAATGCCTGAACGACCCAAATGAGTTCATTTTTTACCAACTCTGAACCAAGTTTTGTTTTTTCCCTCACCGAGCAATAAATCCCAATAAATGGAATTTATTTTTATCCCAATGCAACAAATGCAAAAACTGCCAGCAGAGCTCAGGGGAGGTTCCACAGCCCCATCAATATTTGATAGAGGCAGGATTGCTGTTTCATTCAGGAAATGATTTGATGCCATCAAGGGCTCGGAGTGGAGGCAGAGCTGGGCCAAGCAATTACTCTGTCAGGAGCAGCTCACTTCATCCCAGAACTCTGCAGGTGGCTCCTTTGATTTGTACATTTATTAATTGAACGCCCATAAAAAGGGTTCTGAGACTTGCCCTGCAGCAGCTCCTTCCTGCCCGGCTTGCAGAGCAGGGCGGGGGATTGAAACAGCCTCTGGAATGACAGGAAAAGCAAATTTTAGCAGATTTTCCCTCAATATCACTGATAAATCAGTGATTATTTTATCAGTTACTCTCCAACAGAATCATCTCATGCAGCTGCTACTCAGCCAGTTCTCTTTATTCATTATTGAAATTATTTTTTAAAATTACTTTCTGAATTATTTTTATGATTTCATTTTTAGAGTTTTTCCCCTCAATTTTGGCTCTTGCCTGCAGGTGACCTCAGCCTTTTGGGAGGGCTGTGGTAGAACAAATCCCTGTCCTGCTTCCACAAAGGATTTTCCTGCTCAGGTTGGGCAAGAGTTCACTTTCTTCTCTCATGCATAAAGTCTTTTAAAGCCGCCTTTTTTTTTTTTGGTTGAATTCGTTTTTATTAGTTGGGTTTTTTTTTTTAATAAAAACATGTTCTGCTTCCCAAAATGCTTTTCCTTAACTGGAAAATGTGGAGTGTGAGTTTCAAACTGGTGCAGAATTCCCCCAATTCCCACCAAGCTGCTTCCCTCCAACAGCACCCAAGGACACAAGGAGGGCTTTTGATGATTTTTTTATATCCCCCCCCCCTTCCTATTTTTCCCACTTCCCCCCATCCTGTGGACAGAGGAGTTGCCTGAGTGTGCAGATTTTGGGAATGGGGATTTTCAGCTGGGAATGAGGATTTTTCAGTTGGGAATGGGGATTTTCAGCTGGCTGGCAGAATTTTACGGGACAGGACTGCGGCTGCCTCTGCCCCAGCCTCAGATTGGGAAAATCAGAAAAAAATCTCACTCATCCTCCCTGACTGAGGGATTCATTCCAAGATCCACAGGTGATCCCACACCTCCTGAGCTTTGCAAACTCTTCAGCAGGAGGTGAGACCTTCCTGAGCTGCAGGATCCCTCATTTTCCCTTGCACTGGCTAAAAAAAACAATTCTAAGGTGGAAAATGTGTCCAAGTGCTCCCCAGCATGTGCCTGGGTCCATCTCCAGTTATCCAAAGGAAATATTGGAGGATATCTTGGTAATAAAAAACTGATTTTGGGGATCTATAAATTCCTAAATTTATATTTTAATAATTTAATTATAAAAATTAATAAATGTATATAAATAAATGTATATAAATGTATATAAATAAAATTA
>VWYO01028217.1:0-21129 GCA_013400275.1 Rhadina sibilatrix | reverse complement strand
TTTTTTTTTCTCTCTGTTTATTTCAGCTCTTTGCCGTTTGATTTATTCAAGACCCACAGGAAAAGCCTCGGTGAGTTCCTCACCTGCCACACAACCTGGAAATCAAATAAAAGGACAAATTCTGAAGGGGCCTGGTGACCTCAATCCCCATGGCTCCATCAGTTCTGGGAGCTGGGAATTTTCTGCTTCCATTTCCTGCAGCACAAGAGGAAAAGCTTTGCAAGGAACAAAGCTCAGAGCCCCTGAAAACCACCCTGAAATCTTGGTTTGGTGCACTCAAAGCTCCTCAGAGCAAAATAAAGAGCAGCAGTCAGGCCAGACATGAAGAAAAATTTTGTGCCGTTAACGCTGGATGTTTCTTTTAATTACTCAATTAATCAAAACAATTAATTAGTTAATTTCTTGTTAATACAAGGAAGTTTTGCAAATTTCAAGAGCTACCCCATGAGTGTATTTTCAGCTTTATCTTAAACCCAGCCCTAGGAAATTAAAATACAAAATATATCTAAAAATATCTTAGAAAATCTAAAAAAAAAAAAAAATCTAAAAAAAAAAAAAATTAAAATCTAAAAAAAATCTAAATTAATCTAAACATAAATCTAAAATAATCTTAAAATAATCTTAAAATAATCTTAAAATAATCTTAAACAACCTTAAAATGGTAAAAATAGCTAAAAAAAGCTTTAAAAAATCTAAAATAAGTCTAAAAATCTCTTTAAAATCTCTTTAAAATCTATGGCTTTGACTTCCACTCCTTGAGGGTATTTATTGCTGCAGGGCATAAATCCAGCTTTGCTCAGCAAGGATCACATTTCCTGCCATGGAGAAAAGAGCAAATTTGATCTAAAATATTCTTTTTCTCGGAGAAAACCTGTAACCAGCAGGCTCTGAAAGGTTCTGAAGTGCAGATGTTACCCAGGCTTGGGTAGGCAGCTGCCAATTAAAAGATGCTCAGGGAATGGAATGCCCCAAATGAGAAATTTCAGCCTCTGCTCTGGCTGATGGGATACTCTGGATGCCACTGGATGAAACCTTTTTGTCAGGAAAAATAAAATATTCCTGTTTCCCCCACCCCCAGGCAATGAGAGCTGTAAATATCCAATGCTGCTGAGGCATCAGAACCCAAATTATCTCCAAGGAGAGAATTCTGGGCAGGTCACAAATCCAGCTCCAATTTCACTCAGCAAATATTTAATTTGTCATCTGCTAATTAACTGAGTAGCTGGAACATTTTCCAAGGTGCCCAGGAAAGTTCCAGGTCCTTTCAGGAGGTTTTAAATCCAATGATGCACTGCCTTTGGCTCGGGGAAATGAAACCAGAATGATCTCTGGATTTACAGCAGGGAGGGAATTTCTGAGCAGGGCTCTGAAGGTTTTTGTCGTGGTTATTTCTGCATTTTTTCTCTGCTCTGTTTGCTCCCTCACTTTGTGTTGCTTTTTCATAAAACAAATGTCGCCTGTTTTCCATCCATGGCAGACATGGAGCTGGGCATGGCCTGGGGTATCTCCCCCTTTCCTGCCACAGAAAGTGGATTTACAGGGATTGCTAAAGGTTTGTAGCAATCCCAGCATATTTTAATTGGCACTTTCCACTCTGAAAATGATTCCCTCTGTCATTCCTGATCCTCTCTCATTCCAGTTTGTCTTTATTTAACTGAAACTTGGTTCCTGCAATATAGAAACTCAAGGAACCCTTTATTTTTTTTTTTTTTTCCCCTTCAATTTGAATCGATTTCCAGCCATTTTTCCCTGCTTTTTCCCTTTTAACCAGGATCCATTCCTGGCACTGCTCTTGCTCTGCCCAACCCCTTTAGCAATAAAACACCTGGGAGTGAACAGGGAATATATTGATTTTTCCACATAGCTGCTGGCCACGGACCCACATTCAGAATATAACATGGAATCTCTGGCTTCTATCAAAATATGAAAGGAAAAGTCAATGGAACCAAAAAAGAGACACAAAAAATACTCAATTAATGGAGGCTTTGTTCAGTCCCTTGGCACACAGGTATTTTAAAAAAAGAACATTTATGTTGTACGGCAGCCTGCTCTGCCAAGCTCTGTTACTCCAGATATCCCTGCTTGGACAGGAATGTTCTCCTCACATCCCAGCCTCCCGTGGCTTTCCAGACTTCTGCCATTCACAGGAAAGCTGCAGTTCTAAAAAATGCAATTCCATCCCAAGCTCAGCCCTGGTGTGCAGGAAGAATCCTCCACATTCCCTCTTTCCCTGTGTCCTGAACTCAGGGTCAGCGGTGTCCAGTACTGGGGACCAAGGAACAAAGCAGTCCCTGGAAGACAAGAGTTTTCCAGAGTTCCCTTCAGAATGATTATGGGAATGTATGGAGGATGTCGGAGCACTGGGCATAGAGAATTTCAGGCTTTCTGTGCTGACAGGCACTGACCCCCAAGCAAACACTGCATTGCCCTGAGGCCATGGAAGAGGCTCCCAAAATTGAGTGACAGCATTGGGATTGTGGGTGTGTGGTTTGGATAGAAGTGTGTGACATCACAGGGTGCAAAACTCAGAGTTTCAGGGTTTAGAATGCAGTAATATAGAGATAAAGCAAGGTGGAGGGTTTAGGGCAGAGGCTGAGCCCTTTGTCGCCTCCTTCTCCGTGGCTCTGGGGTATGTTTTGTAATTGGGTAGAAAAATCTGCACTGCGGGCCAGGGGTGGTTGGGTATTGGGGTAAAAGGAGAAATAATTCAGGTGTCATTTCTTAATTGGACAGTTTGTGCTTAAAAGGCCTTGCGAGGGGGGCGGGGAGGAAGGGGGCATTTTTCGTTTGTTAGCCAGAAGTGCTGTAGCACTCACAGCTTATGAGACTCTGACATGGATAAGAATTAATAAACATTGAGTCCAGACATGAAATACTGTCTGGAGCATTTAATCCCAACCCTGGCAAAAAGAAGACACAACAGAGGGAGATATTGGAGAGACTCTTTACAAGGGATGGAGGGACAGGACACAGGGAATGGATTCCCACTGCCAGAGGGCAGGGATGGATGGGATATTGGGAGGAATTCCTGGCTGGGAGGGTGAAGAGGGGCTGGGATGGAATTCCCAGAGAAGCTGGGGCTTCTGTTGGATCCCTGAAATGTCCAAGGCCAGGTTGAGCAGGGCTTGGAGCACCCTGGGATGGTGGAAAGTGTCTCTGCCCATGACAGGAGGTGGCACTGGGTGATCCCTAAAATCCCAATCCAAAGCATTCCCTGATTCTCTGAGATATTTTGATATTTCCCAACTATAGGGACAATCGGTGATGGCTTTGGGCTGAAAAATTGATAGAGATGGGATACAAACAATAAAATTGTTACACTAAGGGTGGCAAAATGCTGGAATTCTTCACCCAGGGAGGGCCTGGATCCATCCCTGGAACATCCAAGGTCAGGCAGATCTCCTGAAGGTGCTTTGGCAGGGGGGTTGGATTCAATGACCTTCAATGATATCATCCAACCCCAACCTTCCTACAGTTCCACACTCAAACCCTCAATAAATAGTCCCAGGAGGGATTAGAATATTAAGAATCCGAAAACGATGTTGTCAAGCCTTTTAAAATTTTTTTTACATTTTATTTATTTTTATTGATTTTATTTTAAAATTTTTTATGTTTTATTTTTATGTTTCATTTTTGTTTCATTTTTATTTTAGTTTTAGTTTATGTTTCATGTTTTGTTTTATGTTCTATGTTTTATTTTTTATTTTTGTTTTACTTTTATTTTAGTTTTAGTTTCATGTTTTGTTTTATTTTTATTTTTCTGTTTTATTTTTATTTTTATTCATTTTTTGGTTTAGTTTTTATTTATTTATTATCCTTATTTTATTATGTGTTCTTTTTATTTTGTTTATTTATTATTCTTATTTAGTTTTTTTACTCTTCTTATTTTGTTTATGTATTATTTTATTTATTTTTCTTATTTATTTTTCTTATTTATTTATTTACTCTATTTTTAAAATTTATTTTTATTTAACCAGGCAGCTTTTCCTTGCATGCCAGGTGGGTTTGGCCGCAATACCCGGGTTATTTTCACAGCCTTAAGGAGAGGCTGTGCTAAAACACTGCCTGGTGCCACCAAGCCTTGACGTCACTGTCACAGATTAAAGGGACTCTGAGAGGCCAAAGCCTCCTTTAGCAGTGACAGCAAGGTCACTTTGTGCCAGACACTAGCCAGCCTGGCCTGCCGTGGGGACACTTCCGTTGCCCACATCCCATCTGGGAAGGGCAGGAAGGGAATCTCCCAGCAGGGATGAGCACACAGGAGCCAGAGCAGCCCTGTCAGAGGAAATAAACACAATTCTTTATCTGGCTAGGCTGTTTCATAATGGCCACTTAATTCTGATGGGTAATGTATTCATATACCTTAAAGAGATTAAAAAGGAAGGTTGTCTCTGTATGACACAAAGGAACGATACTCACACACTGAGATGTCCGAGGCAAAAAAGGAGCAGTTTATTTACAGACCTTGACATTTATAGAGTTCCAACAGTGACCGTGGATTGGAGGAAGAAAATTATCCTCTCCAACCACACTGGTCAAAGCAACAGTCCATCAATTCTCTCCTCCTCCAGAAAGGAATGCAAAACAATCATTATTTACATGAAAAGTGTGTGAGAAACTCCACCACAAAAATAAAACATCAGAAGGCTTAGAAGAACTTTAGAAAAACAGGACAACAGAAGGTAACTCAGAATCCTGGAATTGGGTTGGGAAGGAGCTCAAAAACCTCCTGATCCCAGCATCCGTGGGCAGCAACACCTTCCACCATACCAGATTGCTCCAAGTCACAGGAATTTTACAGAGCTGCATCTCCCCACTCTTCCCCCGGGGTTTCTGTTCCTCTGCTGATATCTGGGCACTGATAATTATTGAAGGCTGAATAATTAACAGTAAATACAATCACAGAACAGCCCAGATTGGAAGGGACTCACAAGGACCGAAGTCCAGCTGCTGACAGGAGCTGTGCTGTGACTAAACAGGATGTCTGTGATTCCTTCAGTTTATGTGATTTCAATTTCAGTTGATATGATTTTTAATTTCAGTTGTAGTTTGTCTTGGTTTGGCAAGACAGGTATCTACCAGGGAAACTGGAGTTTCCATGAGAATGGAGAATGTAAACCCCTCACCCCCCGCCAAATTATGATTTTGCAATCAAGGGCTTTCAGGCAAAGATTTTGGGAATAGGAATAACAGTTCTTTACTAGGAATATTAATAATACAAATGTAGTAGAAAAACAAAACCACCCAACCAAAACAAGCAAACAAACAAACAACAATTTTGGAGAACCCTGACCGAGTCAGGGCTACAACCTGACACCCTGTGGGTCAGGGTGTTGGAAGCAGTCCCAAAGTGAGTCCTTCTGGAGTGGCAGATGTGATTCTGTTGAAGTAGAGATGATCCTGTAGCAAAAGGGTCCAGTGATGGTAACGGGGGTCCAGTGGTGGGGAGGAGGGTCCAGTGGATGGGAAAGGGTCCAGTGGATGGGAAAGGGTCCAGTGGGTCAGAAGGGGTCCAGTCTTCCTCCCAGAAAACCAGATGAAGCAGCAGCTTTCCAGTCCCTCTGTCTCAGTTTATTCCAGGTAGAAACTGCCTGCCCCCACCCCACTGCCAGGGGCATGTGATGCATCTCACAATAGGGTGATGGAAATGCAGATGCACCGCTCTGGGGGCCGGGGTATAGCCTAGGGGGGGTGCTAATGGCCCTTTATCAGAAGGCATCAGGCCTCTCTCCCACAGATGAAAATAGAATACACATATTTGGCTCCACAACCCAGGACACAGTTGATATGATTTTTAATTTCAATTGCAGTTGATATGATTTCTAAGGGATATGGAAACACAAGCTCAATTCAGCAGGTTTTGCCTGTCATTCTTAGAGACAGCAAAGAAGAAGTTATGCTCTGCTGGCCTTAAACCTAAGTTTGAGAAGTGGCTTAAGTTACTATGCATCAAAAGATGTTTGAAGAGCTGTGCTAATGCTGGAAAACTCCTTTATTCCTTTGATCTGACAAAACTTTTCTTATGAAATAAAATTCCTCACATACATCACTGAGGACTTGTCTGCAGCACCACTGAATTAATATCACCCTTGGAATTCAATCCTTCCATAACTGCAGTGACATTTGGAAGAAGTCCCCACACTCAACGTCTTTTGCCACTAATTAAATGTGACACCATAAATATTTTAGTAAGCACCACAAACAGTTTTCTTGAGACTTTTTNTATTTTTTTTCTCATTTTTTTTTTTTTTTTTTTTTTTTTTTTTTTTGGTCGATTGCAAGGCAAGAACTGCTGCTGCTCCCAGAGCTCTGTGTTGCACAGGAATGGAAACCAAAGCCTGTCACACTCTCAGGGAATGTCTTCCCAAGCATTTGCTCCCAGGACAGTTAAATTAGAAACCAACCTTTAGCTCCTGCCAGCACTCCAGAAAGTGAAGTTTCAGTGTCTGTGATGCCTTGGGAAGGCTGAGCTGGAACAGAGGCTGGACAGAGCCAGAGAATAAAGTAGAGATTTATTAAAAGGCCTTTAGGGTGCACCTTGGGCACGACAAGAGCCTGGCCAGGGCTGCACCCAAGGGGGACCCAAAAGGGTCCCAAAATGGACAAAGGCTCACCAGGTCTGACACTTGGATCAGTTTGGGTCCATTTGCACCTTGGGGTTGAATTGTCCAATTGCAGCTGCAGGTTGGGAGGTCCCATCCTTCTTGTTCCTCCCTCCAGCCACCCTTGTTTGTGCTGTTGGGCTGAAAGTTGTCCTTGGTGTGCAGCAGGAGCAGGATTTGTTTTGTGTCCCTGCTGTGTGCAGAGCTGAGTGAGCCTGAATGTGAGGCTGAGAGCTGCACCCCTGGGCAGCACAGAGTCTGAAACACAGGGAAGAGAAAACTGAAGGCATCATCTGCACACAAGAAAACATCCCAGCAGCTCCCCCTCACCGAGGCAGGACGGGCTGGACGCAGAAATCCTGATTAATGTCACATTAACTTGATGTCACTTAAGCTCCAGTGAAGTTAATTTGGTTTGAGCCTTGTGCATGAGCCAGCAGGAGCTGTGTCCCCAACTTAGAGCTGTCAACCAACAGGCACATGTCTGTGCCCAGACACTCTAAATTCAATATTTCCTTGATTTTGGGGCCTTCAGCTTACATGGGAGAGGCCCAAAAGTTCATAAAATCTGCTGCTGTGGTGACATTTGTGATCTCTGTGAGCATTGACTCTCTTTTATCAGTTTAGCCTGAATTTTCCCTGCCATGAAATCCCTGAAATGCCTGGACAAGGTGGGATGGAATCCTTGGAACAGCACAAGCCAGAGATGTTTTCAGGGAATGCAAAATCTACCGGATTGCACTTCAATATATCTGTAGGACTGGGGGTTTTTTAGTCCTAAAGAAGTCTCCCAATGGCATTTCAGGTTGGAAATTTTGAGTGGAAACCAAGGGGCTTTTGGCAAGCAGGGAACTGAAGATTTCCAGGAAATTTAAACCAGATCTCACTCCTCACACTTGTGTGGCAAGGAAAGCATCAAGAACAGGGTGAGAAGAGAGGGAGAGTCCCCCAAACATTCCTATTTTAGCTGGATTTCACAGGAACTGGTGATCACTTTGCATTTACACTGAATATTCTTGCTTTCAAAATGAATATTTGCCGGTTGGGAGTTAATTTCTCCTGTTAGACACAGCCCTAGGCCACGCTCAGAGCCCAGCACTCTCCAGTCCCAGCCTGACCTCTTCTGACCTAGTGAAGAAAATCAGTTTAAGCAGCAGCCTCTTGGACGCTGCCTCTTCACCAGGCTGAGAATTTCGGTGCCATTAACATGCACCTGAAATCGAATTTGGCATTTTCGGCGCAATTTTTGCACGCCAAGGTTAAGATAAAGTTGCTACTTTAGTTTGAGCAGCCAATAAAAATCCTTTCTGCAGCTGACAGCTTCA
This sequence comes from Rhadina sibilatrix, assembly GCA_013400275.1. Classification (NCBI taxonomy): domain Eukaryota; kingdom Metazoa; phylum Chordata; class Aves; order Passeriformes; family Phylloscopidae; genus Rhadina; species Rhadina sibilatrix. The sequence goes on along the minus strand of VWYO01028217.1, from coordinate 13,202 downwards.
AACAAGATACCTCGGGGTGGGATTTGGGGATTTTGGGTGTTTAACAACACCAGGAAAATTTGAGGAACTCTTCAATTCATAGAATCAAATTCTGAGCATGAAGGGACCAGAGGATTAAAATCCAAGTCCAGGACACTGAGGCATCGCTTTTATTGATACAGAACACAGAATTTCCTCATTATCTTCAGGAAAATTGAAACCTGTGCTAAAATCTGGGGTTTTTTTTCCCTCCAAATCGCCATTTTTGGAGCAGTTTTCCCAGTGCTGTGTATTCCACCCTTCCCATCCCCAGGGAACTGGTGCTGGGCCTGCTGAGACAAACGAGCAATTAGCACTCATTAGGGGAGCCCTTCATTCCTCAACTTCCCAAACACATTTTCCCTCCCAGGAGAAGGAATACCCCTGATTTCACAGTCCCAGGCTGGTTTTTACAAACCAAACCAGGCTGGGATTAGTCCCAATCCCAGATTTTCCATGCCAGGCCCAGCCCAGCCCTGCAGAACCTCTCCCATCTCCCAGACATCCCTGGAGGATCATTTGTCCTGAGATAATTGTGGAGTCACCAACACGACTCATCCAAATAAAAATGAGGTTCCACATTCCCAACCGCTTTCAAAAATGCTTTGCTAGCTCTGTGCATCTATTTACCCTTTCCCAATTATTTTATTTCCACTTTTCCCTTCTTAAACCAGCGTCTTTTGCCTTCTTTTCTCCTCAGCACCCCTTAACAGTAACTGCCAGTGGTGCAAATTGATTCTTAGCTGACATCTTGTTCTCCTCACCCTCTGGAGAGGCCAAGAGTGGGCTGGGAATGGAAATGATTGACTAAAAAATAATAATAATAAAAAAATAAATAATTAAGAGTAGGACCTGAAGAAAGCCAAATTATCTTGAGGTTTTGTGCAGCCTTAATGCACTTTGAGTATTAAAGTGACTGTGGGGAGTTAAGTGTTGTCGTTTCAAAGAGGTTTAATGAAAGCTGGCCATGTTCCTCCATTAAATGGATAAAAGCTTTCCTTTATCTGCTGCAGAATTTCCTTCACCTGTAACTCTATCCCCTGTTAATCACCGTGTTGTCTGCATGAAGTGCTCTGTAAATACAAGAGGAGCTGAACAGGGCGTTCTCTGCCGCTGCCCCAGAGAGCAAATCCCGCATCTGACACTTTCCTGTGCCCCGGCAGAGAACCAGGAAAGGGTTAAAGAAAATCAAACATATTTGGAGCAGCGGCGTCTCTGCTGTTACCTGCAGCCAAAATCCATCGTGCTGCATGCAAAGTGTGTGGTGACTCTGAGGGGAGGTACAGGAATAGGAAAAGAGAGAAAAAAAAATCCATAAAAAATATTAAAAAACCCTTTCGATGTTTGCAGAGAGCTCGAAGGACGTGGACAGAAATGAACAGAGCTGCAAAATGCTGGAAATTAATCACAATCTAATTTAATTTGGGAATGTTTGGGTTGGGCTCTAACAAGTGGTTTTCAGAAATTAATGCATATTCTGATTTAACTTGGGAATTTCTGGGGTGGTTTCTAAGGACTGCTTTCAGAGCAGAAAGACGAAGTCCCAGAGCTGCAAGATTGTCCCTATAACAGAGAATATCTTTAAAAATAAGGTAAATTAATAATTTTGGCAACAAGACTTCATTTATTCCCAAAGAATGCATCAACCTTTGTTTCCAAAGCAGGTGACCCAGGGGCTGAGCCCTAGCTCCCACCCTGGGCTCCCTGCACAGCTCCAGGGCAGAAAGGAGCCTGTTGGAAATAAGAGAACTTTTAAACATCATCATCATCATCATTGACAATAATAATAAATAAATATTAAAATAATTTTAAAATAAAATATAATTAAATAATAACAATAATAAATAAATAACTGTTAATAAATAAAAGTAATAAAACATAATTTAAAATAACAATAATAACAATAATAAATAACTAATTCTTAAGGAATAATAAAATTGATAAAATATAATAAGTAAATGATGATCATAACAGTAATAATAAATATAAATAAATACATTAATAATAATAATTAATAAATAAAGGTTTGTTTTGCCTTTGCCCTGGGGAAAGGAATTGTAAGGTTTTTTTCCCAGGGGATGTTGCACCACTCAGGGTGAGATGAGCTGAACATCCCAACAGGCTGGGAGTGGCACAGAAGCTGCATGAAAGATCAAAACCATCAATGAAAATCAACCTCAAGTGTTGCCCCTGGTGTGGCTGGAAAAGCCCAGGAGTGAGGAGCAAATTCACACTGGAGGCAGAGGAACCCATAAAAAATTTGCCAATAAGCAAATTTTAGAAAAATCGTGGAATTTGGGATCAATGAACGGGAACTGCTTTGAAGTATTTTTTTTGTGTCTGAATCTGCAGAAAGCCCGGTAAGAGGCTCTGTGTGTGTGTGTGTGTGTGTGTGTAAGAGGCTGTGTGAGTGTGTGTGAGAGTGTGTGTGTGTGTGTGTGTAACATTTTCTATGACACCTCCTGGCTGGAATAAAGTAGTGCCTATCACTTCAAACACAGCCTTAGAGGATTTTTATTTTCTTCCAAAATCTCAATGCAAGCCCAGCTCTGCCAGGGGAGGCTCCCACCAGCCCTCAAGCTCCCAACAGGGCCCCAGGCCACCTGTGCTGGGTAAAAATATCTGTCACCCTGTGCCAGGGTGACCTTGGCTCCATGTCCCTGCCCAGTGCAGAGGCACCAGGTTAGTGTAAACTGAAAAAATCTGCAGGAAACAAACCCAGCCTCGAGATCTCTGCTGTCTCCCTGCTCCTGTTTCCATCTCCAGCTGCTCATGTCCCACTTTTCTTCTCCGTTTGTCACCTTGTTCCTGTTCTGGATAACATTCCATGCCTGAGATCATCTCCCTGAACTTCTGGAAGGGAAAGAGAAGCTTTGGGAAACTGAAAACTGGTTAAGCTCTTGGATGAAAATCCATAAATAGCAGAAGACTAGATATTTTTAAGGTTCATCACATTTTATTCACCTTGCTGCTACAACTTTAAGGTACTTGTGGTTTTGCTGCAAATAATTCTTGAGCAGCTAGATATCCCTCTACCTGGAATCCCCAAACCTTTCCTCCCCAATGTCCTCTCAGGCTGGAATCGTGGAATTTTTTGGGTGAGGAGGGATCATAAAGCTCATCTCGTTCCCAGGCAGGGACGCCTTCACAGCCCAGCTTGCTCCAGATGCACATTTAGTGTTTGGCACCCAGATAGACAAAAACAAACCACACTGATGGATGTTCATCCAACCCAGATTTATAAAAGCTGGAGAAGAATCCTATATCCCACTTCAAGTATTAATGGGGAAGTACAGGTGAAGCCTGGACCTTCTAGAATTAAGCTACATTTACCCAGAGCTGAGTCTCACCCAGATTCTCCACACAATTAAATCTTTGTGCTCCCAGAGTGGAACTGGGATCAATCACTCGTGAATCCACACACTCCAAGAGAATTTATTTTATGTCAAGTGACTGAAATAAAGCCACAGAAGAGCTGGAGTGAAATGAGACTTTTCATGCTATAAATCCTTTGTTATTTTTAATGGAGAATGCTTGATTTCAATTTACCAAAGAGAATTTCTTGTTTCCCAAAGTGCTTTCCAGCCTTCAGCTCCCCTTGCTAAGGATCCAATTCTGTTTATGAGAGGCTCTCATGGTCAAGATGGAACAGCCTGGCCAAAATAGCCACGGTTTCATTATTCCAGACAGGCTAAAAAAAATCGTTAAAGAGTTTTGAGCATCACTGGACACTTCACGGATCAGCCAGGGAGGGATTCTCCAGCTGTCACCCCTGAAGGGATAACACATCCAGCAGCAGAACTGACCAGTCCCAACACAGTGGAAATCTTTTCATGGCCACAGTTTGCATAGGATTTGTGAAGACTGCAAATCTCTGATGGTGAAGTTCTAGAGATGAACTTTACTGAACTTTACTAAACTTTACCAAATATCTTAACACCAAATTTTACTTTCTGGTGCTTCTATCAAAGCCCGTTAAGCTGAGAGCTGACTCCACTCCTCAGCACAAGAACTCTACAAATACCTGAGCTTCCACTACTAATTTACTCCAAAATCTGGTTTCTAACAACCTTTTTTTTATCCAGAAAAAGCACTGCTCTGCATCCTTAAGTTCTTTTAATCAATTTTTCTACCTCAGCTGTGCCAGTGGTGCCAGCAACTTCACTGCACAATTACTTCAGAATGCACTTTCCCTTGCATTAACCATTCATTAATCATAGTTGTACTCAGAAAAGAAACATCTTGAGACCACCCTGCAGGGTGGAAATTTGCACTGATCTGCAAGACATCCCACCAGCAATGCATCAAATTCTCTGTACTCAAATATGCCAAGATTTGAATTGCATTAAACTGAGAGTTCCACACTGTTGGGAAAGGAACTGGCAAAAAACCCCGCAAACAAACAAACCAAAACCAACCAACCAACCAACCAAACAAACAAACAAACAAACTAAAACCACAACAAACTGTTTAGGCTCAGATTTTTGATTCTGCAAGGTTCTTTTACACAAAACCCACTGAAAATATTCCTGATTATTAATTTGCTTCAGAGCTAGGGAATATTGCTTTTGGTGCATGTGATAATTCTGGAGATAACGGAGGAAAAGGGGAAATCTCTGAGCTGCAGAAGCAGCTGCTGCATCTCTCTCCAGGCTGAGCTGAGGTCTCCACACAGCAGAGGATGAAAATCACTGCAGCAATTTCTCTGTGACTGGGACAAATCCAAATTGGTGCTCAATCCCCTGAATCCTGCAAATTATATGAAGTGTTACTCACGCCTCAGCATTTTCTATTTTATATAATTTGTCAGAATGGATCCAGTTCTTACCGGCCAGGCCAGAAAATCACAGTGAGAACCAGCAGTGATCCAGGAACATCGGGTTCTTATTATCCTGGCCTGGGCTGTAGAAATTCACTCAATGCCAAAACTTTCTAAATCAGGTGGTGAGAAGCGGGGTGAATGTGAGGGTATTTGGACAGATCCATTTTTTGGGGGAGTAACAGCAGAGAGCACCTCAAATATGGGAGCAGCAACAGATCCCTGTCCCATCCCTGGAAGTGTCCAAGCACAGGCTGGAGTCTCTGCAAAGTCCCTTGGCCATGGATGGAGGGATGAGATGAGTTTTAAGGTCCTTTCCAACCCAAACCATTCCATGATCTGTAGAGGGACATGTGGAAAGATGTTCCAGGTCCTTTCCAGATGTAGAAGATGTTGCAGGTCCTTTCCAGAATTCTGCCACCCCTTGGTGTTTGCAGGATTTTGGTTTATAAAGCTTATTCCAATAGCATGAGAAATATCCAGAATTCAGCATTTCTCCAATTACTGCACAAGGTTTTAGCACTTCAGCTTCATTATTTTGTGTCTAGAAAACCCCAAATTGTCCCCAGACCTGAGCTTTAGCAAAAATTCAAATAATTTAAAGCAAGGATGTTGGGGCAGGGTGGAAAATCTGTATGGCCAATGGGGAAAGGGGAGAAAGACAGAGGTCAAGTTAAAAAATAAATTGGAGGAGAGTTGGGAGTGAGCCCTGAATAGATACAAGGCCATAATTTCCATCTTCACAGTCCTGTATTGAAAATAGCAGATATTTATATATATATAAAATGTTTATATATTTGTATGTTTATATATTTCTATATTTCTATATTTATATTTATATATTTGTATATTTATATATATATACTGTCCTAATTTATCCCCGGCTGCCTGGTTATATATTGGACGTCTCCACTTATAGCAAAGAAAATAAAATTATTTGTATTTGAGGCTCTCAGGTTCCCAAATCCTTCTCCTCCCAACCCAGCTGGCAGCTGCCTTCAAAACGAAAATCCTGCTGTCAGCTCAGGAGCAGGGATAACCCTATGGAAACTCCCTTCTTTTTCAGTTCTAAGGGGTAAAATCCCAATTTTTTTAGCACCACCATCCCTCCAGTAGCACAGAAAACTCTTTATGATCTTTAAAATACTTCATCAGCATGAATAACTTCGTTTATAGACATTATTTTTCTTTTTGGGGGGGAATTGAATTGAGAATTTCTGCTGGAACAGCACAGGATGCTTCCCCTGCTATTGCTCAGGAATTATTTCCTTGCTTGCTCCTAAATTAGGGAAAAGCACCAAGTCTAGACCTCAAATACAGGCAGCAAACACACTCCATAAATTAAAAAAAAATTTTGAAAGTATTTAATTTTTAATGAAATTAAGAAGAAAATGAGAAGAATAAACAGAAGAGAGTAACAAAACTCAATCATTTTGCATTTAAACCCACAAAAAATAGCAACTCAAATAGCTACAGCCTGTGCAAGACTTCAACCTTATAAAATACAAACCTGAACTTTCCAGGGTAAAATTCCAGGGGTTTTTCCTAGGTTTTTTAATATTTTCTGTAAAATTCTGGGGCTTTTCTTGTGTCAGAGAGGTGAATTTGGCTGTTCTCAGACTCTGCCTCAGACAGCAGAACATGGAGCAGGTACAGAAAAAAGAGAATATTCCACCACTCAACTGAGAGAAGGAGGAACATCACCCCCAATCTATGGAAATACTCTGGCAAAACCAAAAGAAAATCATAAAACTTCTTGTAAAACACACAAGGTTTTTGAAAAGGATGCATTTGGGTTCTTCTTGTTTCATTTCTGAGCCTCTTGGGTCATATTTTGCATTATTTTTGTTCAAAACCCACAATGGCCAGAGATTCATATGTTGATGACTTTGTTTCCTTGTTATTTTGACTCTCCCATAAATGAATAAGTAGTGGGAATTGATATAAAAAATAATACCCAGGGCAAGAGGGTTCTAAAAAATCCTAAGAGCTGCTTCTGCTGCTTTTTAGAGCAGGAAAAATAATTTAAACAAAGCTTTGAGCGTTGATTTCCTCTGTCCTGTGTTCCAACAGGTAAAGCTGTCCAGGAAATTGGAAATATTCCAGAACATTGGAAATATTCCTAATTCTGGAAAGAAGATGTGGAAAAATCTCCCCTGGAAAAGATTTCCCCAAATGCTCAGTCAGAAACATTTTTGCTTCACTCATCAAGAAGCACAATACTAAATATGAATATTCTACTGTGATGAGAAAATTAAAGCAAAATGTTTACTGCCTCCAAGTTAAATATTTTACTCTCGCTGAGGAGAAGAAACTGAAACAATTCAGCAGAACTTCGCAGTGGGGACAAAACTGCTTTTCCTCGCCGGGTTTTGCTGTCCAAACATTGTGAGCAGCTCTAATAAACATCTGCATAATGAGTATAAACACGTGTGCAGTGCAGGATTAAACATCGCAGCAGAGCTGGGGATTTGTTTGTGCCCAGAGTGGGCTGAGCACGGGCAACAGCTGCTCACAAGCTTTTCACCACCTCCACCCTGGGGATTTCTGCCAGGGTAAATTGGATGTGCTCAGCCCTGAGGGTATTTTGGGGTCCTTGTGGGATGTGGGGTGGTGGACATCCCGAAATTTCAGTTTTAGCTCACTGTTGATTTTTATCTTCTTTTCTTCTGTTCAGGCTGGGATTAAATGATCGAGAGATGGGTTCGTGTTTGGACTCAGCCGTTTATTAATTTTTATCTAAAGCATAGTCCCAGTTGTGAGTTCCAGCTAACAAAGTGAAAAAATGACTCTGTCTCTAACTCTACAAGGCCTTTTAAGCACAAACTGTCCAATTAAGAAATGACTCCTGAATTATTTCTCCTTTTACCCCAATACCCAACCATCCGTGGCCCGCAGTGCAGATTTTTCTACCCAATTACAAAACACCAGCCAGAGCCACGGAGGAGGTGAAAAAGAACTCAGCCTCTGCTCTAAANAAAATTACACCGTAATGGTAGTTTTTTAGTTATGCTTTTTGTTTCTGTTGGTTTTTGGGTGTTTGGTTTTTTTTTTTTTTTTTTTTTTGGCTGCAGCTCTTTCAAATCCTCAGAAACTGCAAAACCTCCAGGAAAAATGATCCCTCAGGTCTTTTCAGCAAGGACTTTGCAGCAGTAGCTCTAAAACAAATGTTTGCCCATGGAGAGGCTCTGTTTGTTCAGGGCAAATAAAGAATAAATCAGGGAGGTTGTTGGGAATAACTCACGGGTCTGATGCTCAGGGCCTGTTTTACACCATGGAAAACTCTTGTCAGGGTCCCTGTCCCCTCTTGGAGGACACAAACTCTGTTCCTATTTTTAGATCTGGCCCTAAGTCAGGGATGGATGGATGGATGGATGGATGGATGGAAGAAAAAAAAGTGGAGTAAAATTAGGATGTCGAGTGAATTGCCCACCCTCTGTATAAAAGGCAAGAGGAGAAATCAATCCCTAGGAAATCATAATTTTTCTGGAAAAAAGAAGCAACATTTTCCTTGGGATGCCAGGCTCAGCAGGTTGGGAATGACATCAACCACTGAAAACCTCCAATTTTCATTGATCTGAGCCAAAATCTATTGGCTGATCTCAAAAAATAATATTATTTGAAGCAGCAGAGACAGAGAGGGCAATGTGGGCAAGGATGAGGTGAGGGAGGAGTGTGATGCACCCACAGCATCTTGGGGAATTTTTGGGACACAGCTCTGCCAAACTTTCCAATTTTTTTCTCACACTATGGATATATCAGCCTCATTAAACCAGAATGACATAAACCTCCCAGAGCAGGGAGGTTTAAATTCACCTGATCGCCAAAAAGGGTTTGGGATCGGTGTCGGAATTCCCTGAGGGATCCCTGAGTGACCCCGACACCTCCTGTGATATCGGAAATTATTTTAGCTGAGCTCTACCAGCCCAGGTGGGGAGGGGAGATGGGTTTGGGTTTATTATTGACCCCCCTCAGTCCATTGATGGGATTCATGAACTCAACAGATCTGTAATATAAATTATATAAATATATAAACATCAAACATATAAATATAAAAATATTGTGTTGGTTTGTCTCATTCTTTGGTGAATGTGAGAAAACACAGGCTCTGTCTCCAGCACTTTTATACTGGACTGACTTTTTAAAATACCTGCTTGAATTACCTTTTATAGCAGCTTTCTTATTCAAAATTTTAGCAATTTTAGCAGCATTTTAAGCAGCAGAGGCAGGGGGAGGAGAACTGTTGATGTTCTGATATTCTTCTTCCAGATACTCACGCAGAGAAGTGTTTGCCACTTCAAACTCAGCTGGAAAATGCACAAAGAAAGTGATTTTCCAAAGCACAAGTCCTGCTGGTCATTTTTCACTCTCAGCCCACCTCTGCAGCAATCCCTGAGAATTCCTCCAGTTCCTGGCTCCCAGTTCTGCCCCAAAGGCAACAAGGCTGAAGTGGAGAATTGGAATTAAAGCTGGATTTCAGCTACCTGAGATCCTGCTGATCCTTTCTATCCCCTCGCCAGGGGTTTTAATTAATACCAGGCACTGGTGGGACTCCAAGCCTAGTCCAGGATTTAATTAAGACAGGACTAATTGACTTCCTTAAAGGGCATCTTTAATACAATAAAAATCAATCTAATATTATCTAAATACATAAAATCAAATACTATAAAAATATCCAACTCTGTCTGCAGACTCACTGTAGTGATCCTGATTTTCCCTTCTCAAAGTGCTGCTGTTGACTTTTTTCCAGGAATTTTTCCATCTCCCTCCATAGGATATGAAATGTTAATCTATTACTTGACAGTAATATTTGCCTGTCATGAATCACATCCCCTCAGTAAAAACAGATGTATTTCCCCCCTAATTCACCCCAGATCCACACTCCAGACACTTCCCAGTTGTTTTATCTCGAAAGGATTAAAACACTTGCAAATATTAAATTTAATCCACTCGAAGGGAGGGCAGAAATTAATCCTAATTAAGCCTCAGCAGCTGTAATTCTGAGCAGGATGAATTATCTAATGGGGATTCTTGTTGAAAAACAGGGCTGAGTCATGGGCATCCCATTTCTTCTGGGCTGCAAATCAACACAGTGAGCGCAACAAATAACCCAAGAGATGAAATGAACAATTCTTTTATTCCAAAATCAATGTGAGGAAATTGATGCCCCATCCTCCCCGGGCTGGAATGGCATGGGTCTGCTTCTGCAGAATGAGAAAAGGCTCAGAACCGTTTGCAAAGCAGGGGGAACAGAGCTTTTATTAGGGATGAAAACAACAGGAACCTGTGGCACAGCAGCTTGGGAGAATTTGGCTCCTTCTGAGCCCAAAAAACGAACAGGAAATGAAGGTTTTTATCTCCCAGGCAGCTCAGAGTACCCACCTCAGAAGTGTTAGACACCTGAACTTGAGGATGATGAACAGTTTGGGGTGGAGGGATTTCTTTGGGACCACCAGCAACATCTGCCTCATTGCACAGCACCAAAAGCTCATTATCTCATTAATTATCACCTGGATGGGGTTAATTTCTATTTATTTCACCCCCAGGAGCACAGCCAGTGATGCCCTGTGGAGAGGTGAGTCCTAGTCCAGTGTTTCAAAGATTTAAGTGACATGATTTCTGATTGGAAAGGCCCTGCTTTAGTCAATTTGGGGGATGGAGAAGCCCTCCAGAGGCTTTGGGAAGTTGTTGGATAAATGTTGTGTGTGCAGAATGTGCTTAGAGTTGCTCCACATGCACCTTGTGGAAGGGAAATCAGCACAGAGCTGATTCTTTCTTACAAATTCTATTCATTTGGAGGCTGGAAAAGTTTCCAGCTGCCACCAGATACCAAAAAATTGCTCCATGAATGAGCTGCTGAAATTCCTTCTTTTGTGAAATTGCCAAATCCTAACTGATATCTTGCTTCAGGTTTTCTTCCTGTGGATGTGCAGGGCAGGGAGGAGACTTTGGGGAAAGGCCCTCATGTAATGCAGCCCATAGTAAGCAGCCATTAAAGGGATTTAATAAAGTATTGGCCTCATTAAACCAGAATGACACAAACATAATGTCATGATGCAGGAAAGAAATGTTCCAGTTTGGCTCTAGGATTGTTGTTTACTTGTTTGTTTGCATTTGAAATAATCTTTATTCCAATTTCCCAGTTTTCTTCCATAAATACACAAAATATTAGTTGGCTGCTCAATGCAGTTTGAGCTAAATATGGCTTTTTCATTTCGGATGGATCTTTTTGCTGCCCTAAAATGGCAATCCATGTGCAGGGCCATGCTCAGCGTGAGTAACAGATGTTGTGCCTGAAATACTCCTGTAAACAAGGCCTTGAGACGCAAGGTTTGGGAAGCTCAGACTGTAAAAACAGCACACAAAAAAAGATCAGTTCAGCTAGGTCATCATTGGGATCATTATTCCTGTCTTGGGGTGACAAATCTGCATCTCCATGTGATTTCCCAGATTGCTGGAAACCATTGAGGAGCAGGAGCTGCTGCTGTGGATATTTACACCAGAGATGGCTTTGCCTTTATTCTCCGCAACAAACCCACCCAGAACTGGCTCACTGCATGCCAGATGACAGCTGGGGACAAATCTCAGGTCATGGTCCTTGCCCTGGGGGGTGGCACCTCCCAAAGGCTCACCTGAGCTGCAGGAAGTCACAGATGCTACTGGGACAGGGTTTAAACCTGCCTGGCTCTGGGCTGGCCTCTCTGGGAGCTGATTGAGCCTTGGAATGGGTCCCTGAAACACAGGCTGGGCAGAATTGGGAGAATAAAAGTGGGTATTTATTATTGATGATTAATTATTATTTATTTTGTTATTTAGTGATTTTTAATTCTGTTTAATATTTAATTTTTATTTAATAATTATTTATTTTATGCAATATTTTTATTTTTTATTAAGTGATTCTTAAGTCTATTTAATAGCTCATGATTTATTTATTGAATATTTATTTATTATCTATTTTATCATTTAACTATTTTTACATTCTATTTACTATTTAATTGTTCATTCAATGTTTATTTAATTATGTATTTAATATTTATTATTTATTAATTATTTGTTAAAGGCCTTCAACAGATACACCTTGGGCAGGCAGAAAACTCCAAGAGGGTACACCCAAGCTGGCAGGATGGAGTTTTTCACAAACTTTTATAAGTTTGGTCCATTTACATATCAGGGATTAATCCTCCAATTACAGCTTCAGGTAATGAAGTAATTTACAACAAGTTTCCTCCCCCCAACTCACTGATTTTTACATTTCTCGAGGTCTGAGGCAGTGAGGTAAATCCTTGATTGCTAGGCATGGAGAGAATTTTTTCGCCTGAATAAAACAGGAGAACAGCAGCTGGCAGGCCGTGGAGTTTTAGAGTTACACACTAAAGCAGGAGAGATCTGAACAATATAAAAGCTAAATCCTAAGGCATTGTGATGAGAGTGTCGATCAGAGATGAATTTCAATCAGAGATCAGTTTCAGTTTCAATCAGAGATCAGTTTCAATCAGAGATCAGTTTCAATCAGAGATCAATTCCAGTGTCAATCAGAGATCAGTTGCAGTGTTAATCAGAGAGGAGTTTCAATCAGAGATCAGCTTCAATCACTGATCAGCTTCAATCACAGATCAGCTTCAGTATAAATCACTGATCAGTATCAATTACTGATCAGGATCAGTCAGAGATCAGGATCAATATCAATCAGACATCAGTTTCAGTTTCAATTACAGATCAGTATCAATTACAGATCACTATCAATCACACATCAGTTTCGGTATCAATCACAGATCTGTATCAATCACAGATCAGTTTCAATTACAGATCAGTTTCAGTCACAGATCAGTTCCTCCTGCTCAGCCCAGGGGCTGTGCACTGTGCTGGGAGAGTTGCTCCAAAGTCTGCCTGAAGCTCCCTTAGCAGCTGGCAGTACTGCCAGCTTCTGCCTGAAGCTCCCCGCAAACACCTGCACCGGGCTTGTCCTGCCTTCCACTTTCTTCCCCGGCTCCCTTTCATTTCTTGGCACACTCTGCAGCTGCCCAGAGTACGCTGGCTTCTCTGCAGCAGAGCACTGCTCACTCAGCAAAACACAGCTTCTCGTTCTTGATAGCTCTGCAATGGAAAAGCAGCAGAGAGCCAGCAGAGCTTCTGCTTGAGCTGCTGCAAGCAGAGGCAACTCCAACTGGACTCGAAAGTGATCCTGTGCTGGAAAAGGCAGAATTCTTGCTGCACAAGCGTCTTGGCTTGCTGGGAACAGAAGAAAGCATGAGGGCTTCTATGCACACAGCAAACACAAAGGACAAGCATCATATATTCTGAAAGAGGTTTCCCTTCCCTGGGGTTCCCAGGGAGGGTGCTGAGGAGAAGCCTGCAAAACTGCCTG
>VWYO01028210.1:5434-33040 GCA_013400275.1 Rhadina sibilatrix | reverse complement strand
GGAAAAAAAAAAAAAGGAAAAGAAAAATCTTTTTAAAGGATTGCTTGTTTCCACCAAAATCCTGAACCTCTTAATCATCAGAGAAGCTAATCCTCATCAGGGGAATTCTGGGGAAACTGGAAATATTTTCGCTTGGCTAAGATAAGGGCAGAGCTGTTTATTTCACACATCTCTGCAGTGATACAGAGCCAGGAAATACTTCTCAGTTATTTTCAACAAAACAAGACGAATGTACCAAATTGGCAAGAAAGTGACATTTTTCTGTGGAATTCTTTAATGTCCGAGCCGATCTCCACAGAAACAGCTCTTTCCCCGCTCGTCAGCAATCTTTGTTAATTATTTGAATACTTTTGGCCCTCTGCTAAGCAAACCAGTGCTGAAAATATGCAAGAACTCTGCCACAAAGCCATGACCATCCAAAGCATCCCCCAGCCTGCCCCGGGCGGGTGTTTCAATGTCTCTCCCCTCAGGGAATCCGGGGGTTGGGGGTTCTGCTCTGCAGGAGCCTTTGGAAGGTGCTTTCCCTGACCCATCCATGAATCCTGGAGCTGTGACACGATCCAAAACAACTGTAATCTTGTTCTTGGCTGGGATGAGCAAGGAGCTTTTTTGCCTTTCCCTGACTCTGAGCTGCTTGCACAGATGGAAGCACCGGGAAGATCCCACCCAGAGCAGGGCAGGGCACGTTCCAGCTGTGGGAGCCCCAAAGGGGACACCTGGAGCACAGTTGTTCCCTCTCCTGGAGGCTTGAGCTCCTGTTTGAGGGGAGGTATGGATCCAGGTGAAGGCCAGCATACCTGAAATATTATTATTATTATTAACTGCAGCTTTCATATAAATTTTAATTTTTAATTTAATCTTTCAGACACTGGGCTCACACAGCCCCAACTGAGGATTTGCATTTACAGACCAACACTGGGGCTTCTCTTCCACTCCGTTTCAGGAGCAGGTTTAAGGCAGAACAGAGAACAGAGACACAGGCTGGGAAGGAGAAATCTCATCTCTTTTGAAGCAGTAAAACACCAGGCATGGCCACGATTCCCACCTTGACCACCACAGCCACTGGCCCTGCCTGTGCTTGAGATGCTGCACAAAACCAAACCCGGCTGCTTTTGCTGCAGCTCTTTTTTTTTTTCCCCATTTTGAGCTTTTGGTGCCAGTAAGAAAAAGCAACATTTAACAGGTACAAAAAGTTCCCCCTCCTTCCTTGCCCAAACACTCCAGATGTCGCCCAAAAGATTCCTGTCCTGGAGGGACTCACAGGGATAAGGACACACCTGTTATCCCAACTCTCTGGCTCACTCTCTAACAACCCACTTGCTCATGAAAATAACAAAACTTCTCTGCGTTACAGACCTGTTGTGTTACAAGTTTTACTTTCTTGTCTTCGAACTATTATCCCTTTCCACTAAAATCCCGTCAAATAAACACAAGCAAGTCCCCTGGATAGCATTAATCCACAGAAATCTAAACTAAAAGGTTGAAAAAAAATACAAAATAGACACTTTGTAGGCGCTTCCTACTAATTTTTGTAACTCAAGTCGAGAATGAGGCAAGTTACCCCGCCGAAACCAGAGATCTCCCTGCCCCTGAGCAGGGTGTGGGCCAGACCTTGAAGGCACAGAGAACACTTTTCTCAAATTGCCTTCTATTACAGTGAGTGACTAATCACCAGGTGAGAAGGGAGGAATCACCACCCCCGTGTTACCGGATCCCTCCCTCCCCTCCTCAGCAGCTCCCACGGATTCCACTGGGGAGCTGAAGGAGCTAAAAGCTGGGCTTCTCCCCCAGAGCATCCTCCATCCTCCCCAAAATCCCCCTGGAAGCCACGAACCAGCGCTGGAGGTGCTCTCCACCCCTGCATCACTGCCAGACCACCCCATTATTTTCGGACACAGATCAAAATCACCTCCAGATTAGGAAATTCCAAGTTTCAGCTGGAAGCGTGGAACATACGTGGGGCAGTTTCAAAAAGATTTATCAGCTGCTGGCAAATTTTTTGACATTTGGCACCGAGCGAGGCGCTTCAAAAATGTATCTGTGCTTAAGAAGCTGCTGCTTTTCCTTTCCTTTCCCCTTTCCCCTTTCCTTTTCCTCTTTTCCTCTTTTCCTCTTTTCCTCTTTTCCTCTTTTCCTCTTTTCCTCTTTTCCTCTTTTCCTCTTTTCCTCTTTTCCTCTTTTCCTCTTTTCCTCTTTTCCTCTTTTCCTCTTTTCCCCTTTTCCTTTTCCTTTTTTCCTCTCTGTAAAGCAGCGTTTCCTTCTTACAAGAGAGCAGAAGGATGGAGACAAAGAGGGTTTGAAGGCTTTTGAGCTGGATGGAAGAAGGATGGGCTGCAGCTGTGCCAGGAAGGCACCTCAGCCACGCCGCAGCTCCGGGTTTCCTTCTGCTACTGCAGATCAATCTTGGATTTTTTTCCCCCTGGCTCACCCAGAGCCAGCCCCACTCCCATCACTCCCAGATCCCTGCTGCCTCCGGGGCCAGCTGCAGAGGGAATCCTTTGGCAGTTGGTGGGGATGGGAACGGTGGCAGAGACACGGATGGTGACAGGAAGGTCCTTGCAGGGCCGTCCCTGGAAAGTGACACTTTTGCTCAGCACAAACCAGGGCCCCAGATCAGCCCTGCCATCACAGCACAGAAAGGTGTCTGCGGGCAGCACACCAGCCTGCCGAGTCACGAAGAATTAAATGTGCTTCCAGCCAAGAACAGAGCTGGAGAAGGACAGCGATCAAAACAAGGCTGATGTGATCAAAGAGCCCCAGCCTTTAATTCCCTCAGCCTCCTCTAATTCGGTCCTGTCTGGGCTCGGGGAGCGCCCTGGCTGCTCGGAAACACCAGACCGTGCAAGTTTTTGTTTTACTTTTCAGAAATCCTAAGGCCTGCTAGAGCTTAACGAAATCCCCCAAGGGGTTTGTATTTGCTTAATCCCTTCCCCGCAGCAACCTGCCGGCATTCAGCTCATTCCAAGGGCTCCGGGCAGGGCAGGGTCCAGGCTGGGAGCTGAGGGAGGGCAGCCCAGCACTCTGAGGGAGTTTGCACTCTGCAGGCCTTGCAAGTAGGGAATTCCATAAATCCATAAATTCTGGTTACGTTTTCACGCAGAGAAAGTGCATAAATGCAGGGTCTGTTCGAGGGGAGGTGTGGATCCAGAGGAAGCCCAGCATACCTGAAGTATTATTATTATTATTGTTATTATTATTATTATTATTATTATTATTATTATTATTATTATGTTTAACTGCAGCTTTCATATAAAATCCGCTTTAATCCTTCAGACAGACCCAGCCTCAGCAGGTTCCCCGTAAGCCCTGAGTTCCTCCAGCAGACACAGCCAGAGCTGAAATGATCCTTGCCTCCACGTTTTGTCAAAATAAGCTTTGTGGTTGGGCTCTGCAAACACTCCTGCAGCTCCCCAGAGCTTGTATTTATCAAAGCATTTTTTTTTTATGGAACTTCCTTCCCTCGTGACCCAAACACAGGAGCCATAAATAAAACGGGGAGTGCTCCTCATCCCCCAGCTCGGCATCACCCCTGGCTGAGGGTGAGGATTTTCCTGTCGTGATTTTAGGGCTCTTTGGCCATCCTGAGCTCTGTGAGCTTTGGACAAACTCTGCAGTTCAAAATCCAGCCGGAGGGACTGATCCTGCCTTGGACTGGGCACGGCACAGGTGACTCAGGTGCAGCTGCTGTGTCCAGATCACTCCCCTCCTTCACATCACCCAGAAATGTGACTTTTCGGGTGATTTCTCAAAACAAAACGAGCCAGTACTCAAGAATGCTACCGAGCCACCTCCATCCTCAGCAGTGAGGGGTTGGTTTTTCTTGTGCTCACGTGTTTATGGTGGTGAGGCACCAAAGGACTCGTGCAGCAACCAGAGCGAGCACAGAGCGCTGTTCACTCCTCCTGGAGATTCCCACAGACCCTTGAAACCAAGTATGGGTCGCCTCAAATCACCCCACAGGCTCCACCAATACTTGATTTCCAAGGTCACACACAGTGGACGTCGAGGAGCTCCTGGAAAGCTTCTTAGTTTTATTCAAAGTGCCGTGGAAACATAAAAAAAATTCGATATGAAACTTCCTCCGTGATTTCTGTCAAAACTCTTTCAAGTCATCTGCCCGTGAAATACCTACCTTTGCTTTTTATCTTCAAGGAAGAGTCAGGAAAGAGAACATTGCTCTGAACTTTCCCCCATATAGCACTTTTTTTTTTTTTTTTCCCAGAGAATCCACGCTCATTTGAAAACAAAAAAATTCTTCTTTGCAAGAATCCCATCCTGCTCCTCCAGCCTCGCACCTGTGCAGGATTTGTTTCAAATATATTCTGAGCACAAAATCCCTCCCAAGGAAGGGACTGACAGCATCATCCCCTCCCTGGGGCATGGTCCTGGGGTCTGTGCATCCTCCTGCAGGAACACCTGCACCAACATCCTGTTCCTGTGAGCACACAGGCCCCGGGTTGGAGGATTTACAGGTAAGCCTGGCTTAGTCCGGAGGGTTCAGTGTTGAAACCCTGGAAACTTAGATTTGAAGGCTTCAGGCTATAGTAATATATGTAGGGCAATATGGAGGATTTAGGGTGTTGTCTTAAGTCCTTCTTCTTCACCTTCTTCTTCGTGGTTTTGGGTGGGGTTTTTTTTGTTTTGTTTTTTTTTTCTTATTGGGTGAAAGGGTCTGCATTGCATGGTGATCATGGATGGGGACAGGAAGGCCCTGCAAAGTGACACTCAGATTTGAAGGCTTCAGGCTATAGTAATATATGTAGGGCAATATGGAGGATTTAGGGATGCTGTCTAAGTCCTTCACCTTCTTCTTCATGGTTTTGGGTGGGTTTTTTTTTCTTACTGGGTGAAAGGGCCTGCATTGCGTGGTGATGGTGATTGCATGGATGGGGACAGGAAGGCCCTTGCAGGGCCATCCCTGGAAAGTGACACTTTTGTTCAGCATAAACCAGGCTGGGGCCTTGGGCGGTCAGCTATTGGGTTAAAAGTGTAAATAATAGAGGTGCCACCTCGTTACTGGGTGATTAGTGCTTAAAAAGACCTTGGAAAGAGTTAGAGGCATCCGTACCACCATTTCCTACCTCGCTAGTTAGTGCTCACGATAGTGAGGCTGTGTTACAGATAAGAATTAATAAACACCGAGTCCAAACACAAAACTGCGACTCCCGTGCATTAATTAATCCCGGCTCTGACACGAAGAAAAGAAGATAAGAAACTGATCGTTCAGAGCCTCAGAATCCCAGCTGGACCCTGCAGGGACCCGGCATTCGGCAGCTCCCCCTGCCTGCCTCCTGCAAGGAGAGGTTTGGAATGAAATCCTGGTAACCCACCCTGGGTATTCCTGTCCTTTATGAGAATTCCCAAGCCGTCCAAAGGAAAACAGAATCCGAGCACATCTGGTGGTGTATTTATGGAGGTTACACGCTCCCACATGAAAGCAGGGGTCCACATTTAACAACCTGATAACAAAACGCCCACTCCTGCCTCTGCCTCGGGGCTAAGAGCCATTAATGTTCGTGGCCACTGTCAGGTGATTTTACAGCCTGAAGGAAGCTGAGATGCCAGAGCCCCCCTTTTGGAAGGATCTGGCTTTCCCTTGAACAACTTCCCAGCTTTCCCAGGAAGTGAGAGCCATCTCCCAGCTCCCCTACACGCACCTCAGCCCAGCCCCGGGACCCAGGGCAGGGAACTCGACAGGAAAAAGGAATGTTTCATGAAAATGAGAGACAACCAGAGCACACAAAGCATCTCGACCATCCTCATGCTCACAATTCCCTGAGAAAGAGGAGCAGGGCCCAATTCCCTGGGAAAGGAGGGCCAGTGCCCAAATTTTGATGCCCATGTGCCAAGCTCAGCCCCATCCCAGCAGGTTCCTCACTTTGGACAGAGCAAGCAGATTGGATTCATTCCCAATATTCAGGGGAAAAGCCACCTTGCTGCTGGGACTCTTCCTTTAGCAATCCAATGAAGGTGAATTTACAGTGAAATATTCTCTATAAATATAAGGAATACACGCCCAGATCTTCTGGGAGTCCAAAACTAAGTGTTCAAAACCAGGATTATTGTCCCAAAAGCTCCTGAGCTCACAGCATGCACCTGGAGCCAGCAAAGGCTGGAGGCTGCCCTTCCAAATTCCAGATCAATTTCTTAAAAAGGATGGTCCTGGAGTAAATAAAACATTTGAAAATCTTGTTTTTCCAACAGATTCTGCACTTAGATCTGCAGCGTTGCATACACACACTTATAGCTAACTCTTATCTGCAATAGGTTTGGGTTTTTTTTAATTTTAATAATCGTTTAAAAAGCGTTTTTTCCCCTGGCGGGGTGGTTTAGTTGGTTGGTTGGCTTTTTTTTTGTGGAGGTTTGTTTGTCTGTCTGTTTGGGGTTTTTTGGTTGGGTTGTTTGTTGTTTGGGGGTTGTTGGTTTGGGTTTTTTTGTTTTTGTTGTGGTTTTTTTTTGTTGTTGTTGTTTTGTTTTGTTTTGTTTTTGTTTTTGTTTTTGTTTTTTTGTAGGGAAGTAACTTTCCATAAGACAAAAAAAAAGAGTAAACAACACTTTCTGCACTTTGTTCGACAAAGAAAATAAAAATAAAAGAAAACTACTAGAGTTTATACAGACTAAAAGTGGTTAAAACCGGGGTAAAACGGTTTTTTTCTCTCACTCCAAAGGGACAACTCCGCAGCTCTTGGATGGGAAAGAGGCACTGCAAGGAGAGCAGCAGCAGGGACAGATCCCGAGCAGAGCAGAGCAGAGCCCAGCAGAGATGCTCTACCCCCTCCCTCTGGCCGAGAGGACACCTCACAGACTCCGGCTGCTCCACGCTCTCAGAGAGAAGCTTTGGGCAATTATTCCCTAAAAACGAGGCTGCTGTGGAGCATCTTCCCGGAACCAGCTGTACTGGGAGAAAAGCTGCGACATCCTGGGGATCTGAGCCCTCAGAAACCCATCAACATTCCCCCAGGAACAAGCCCTCCTGACACCCTGAGGGAAACCAGACCATTGGCTTTCTCCGGCACTAAAATGCAAGGAGTTAAGCACAGGACTGGTTGTGGGTCCTGCAGGCGCTTCTGCCTGGCTGAATTTGGGATGAAAGAAGAGCCTGTCCCTTGTTTCTCTGAAATTGTGCCAGGGGGGGATGAGCCGGAGCCGGGCTGCACAATCCTCCCAGTGTTGGGGCTCTGCTGAAGTTTGCCAGCACACAGGGATTACACACAAAATCCAGGCTCGGTGGGGTTTTTTTGTTTCTTTGTTGTTTTCCTTCTTCCTTTTCCCCCTCCTCTCTCCAGCTCGGCACCCTCTGGGATTTGGCACCGTGGTATTCCCATCCCTGTCTGCCGTGGATCTCTCCAGGAGATCCGCCAGCAGGGGTGGCAAAGACAACTTGCAAGGTACAAAGGTGTGACCAGACTCCTTTGAAAAAGAGAAACCGTAAGGATATATTTTAGGTTTTTTTCCCGTAGCTCCAGAATTCCTATCCAGATTCTCCCCCTTCTTGATCTAACACTCTGCAAACCCATAATTCTGTGGATTGTATCAAAAACGCTGAGACAAGCCCAGCTTGGCTCCTCCTGACCTGCAATAACAGAGACATCACAAAGCAGCTGTGACAGACAGCACCTCCAGGAAATCTCTTTTTTTGGGGGGGTTGGAATAAAAGGAGCCTGTGCCTGCTGGGAGCTGCGTGGTCTGCAGGGAGCAGATTATCAGCCACAGCTCTGCAGCTTCCTGCAGTGCTCAGATAACGCTGACTCCGTGCCACGGGCACTGGGGCCCACAGCCTTCTCCCTTCATCCCTTGTTTCTTCCTTAATTTCACATCCAAACTGATGTCATCTGTCGTCTTTGGGTAGTTTTTCAAACGCTGCTCATGTATCTGGTGCTTTCCACTTTTTTTTTGTTTGTTTGTTTTTGGTTTTGTTTTGTTTTTTGCTTTTTTGTTTATCGTGGTCTTGACCCTGACAGGAGGGTGCAGCAAGGTGGGGGGTCGGGGTCTGCTCCTGAGGAACCAGGGACAGCACAGGAGGAAACGGCCCCAAGCTGTGCCAGGGGAGGCTCAGGTTGGACATCAGGAGCAATTCCTCCATGGAAAGGGTGCTCAGGCTTTGGATTGGGCTGCCCAGGGAGGTTTGGAGTTCCCATCCCTGGAGGTGTCCAAGGAAAGCCTGGATGTGACACTCAGTGCCCTGGGATGGTGATGAGGTGGGGATTGGGCACAGGTTGGGCTCGATGACCTTGAAGGTCTTTTCCAAAATGGATGATCCTGTGGTTCTGTGATGTTTTTCTCATACATGACCAGGGCTGTACCTGCTGTGGCAGGAAGGGCAACGTGAGGCACTTCTGGGATGTTGTTGAGCTGTGTGGATGTAGGAGAACACAGCACGACACGTGGAGAGATCCCACATGCACAAACACACTCACAAACGTGCCCTGTCTGGGTTTTGGGGAGCCCCAGGAGAGATGGAGAAGGAACCACAGGCTCACTTTATCACAGTGGCATCATTCCCACACGTACCAGCTGTGCGTGTTGCAATCTGACACCCCCTCTTCAGGGCGAGCCAGCCTCCCCAGAGCGATTGCATTATCAGTCTTGGCTCCCTCTAAACTCCTCACAAATACAAATATGTCAGATGGCCAAATAAGGTTTAATCAATACCACAGTCAGGGCTTTCAATCCTCCTGAAGTTAGAAGCTGTGTAAGCAAGTTGTCTGTAAACTTCGCAGGTCTTTTGGAACTCAGCTCCTTGACACAGGGGTTAAGGTGTGAAAAGCTGTGTGGGGTTTTATCTGCTCTTTAAGGTATTTATTTTTTAAAGAAGAGGAAGATTGAGATCAAATATTTCACTGGTTCAGTTCGGGTAAACACATTTCTGCTCATCACTTTTCCAGCTGCTTCCTCCAAGGTGAGGTAACCACACCTCCAGGGAAAATGCCACTGGGGAACCTTCCCAAAGGACCCAAAGGTCACATCTGTGACCTCTTCACCTGCCTCCATCCCACTGGAATGTGTGTGCCAGGTCAGCACAAGGTGCTGCTTCAGGCTGTGCAGATGTTCTGGGGAAACATCCACAAGAGAGACCTGACATGGACCTGAGAGCATTCCCATACCTGTGCCAGGTGTCTTCCACACGGCTTCTGCTAATGGGCGAGGCAAAGACATCCATCAGATGTCCCCTCTCCACTCAGATCACACATTTTTTTCCCTATGGATGTCACATCATTTGTTGTTTCCTCAGCTCCTTGGGCAATATGAGCCTCAGGCAGACTCACCAGAGACCTCCTCCTCCTCCTGCCCACTCCTACATCCTGCCACTGGCTTCTACCTGCTGCCATGCCCAATTTGTTGAGAGTTTGGGAAAATTTCTGCTTGGTCCTGCCAAGGTTCCTCAGGAGCTGGGGAGGTGGGACAGCTCATGACATCCAGATGAACTGTTCCCTTCCCCAGGTCACCCTCAGGCTCCCAGACCTGCTCCTGTGGAGCCAGAGGCAGCAGCCTGGCTTGGCTTAGCCAAGGTAACCTGAGACACTCCACTTCTGCCATAAAACCCTATGGACCATAAATATCTCCCCATAGTGGAGAGAATTCTTTTTTGACACGTTATATAATGGATGCAATAAAAAATATACTGCGCCTGGCAGCCTTTCCGAGGCTTTCCAAGGCTTCCTTCAGGAGCTCTCTGGCTGGGCTTTGATGGTTTTTTTCCACTCTATGGCCAAAACTGTATTTAATGGGAAAACGGGGGAGATGACTCTCCTGGGAAAGAACCTGTACTCCTTTTATAGAGAAGGTGAAGAGACTTCCTTCAAAGTTTCCAACCCTTTGAAGCAACCTCAGCTCTGTGAGATCACAGAGGCTTTGCCAAGGCTCAGCACAGGGAGGTTTGAGTGTCTCCAGCAGGTTTTGTCCCAGTTTTAGTTGTTTCTTGCAGCAAAATCTGCGCCAGGGTGAAGCTCTGTGCCCACCAGGCAGCTGGTGACCTTCACTGGTGTGTCCCCATGGCAGGTGGCTTCTGAGTGGACACCAGTGACCAAGACTTGCTGCCAGCATGGCAGTGAGAAGAGCACAGAGCTTCCTTCTCACCACTTATGGGGCCAAAGAGATTCATACAGAATTAAGGGGAATAATTTAGCAAGATCTAGTTGGAGAGTTCAGAAGAAATGCTGTAGCACCAGGCTAAGCTATAAAGGGCTCAGACAAGGACTGGAGGAGTGGATGGCTGTGAGCACCACATGTGCCCCAGGCAGCAGGTCTGGGCTCCAGACACATCCCTGGGCTCATTCCCACAGCCAGGGCTCATTACCCTGGCTCATTCCCATTTTTCCAGCTAAACATCAAAAGTCTCTCCTACCTCCTGAGTCCTTCTAGCTGTGATTCCTAACACAGGGAGCCTGCCAGTGCCCATCTCTGCAATGGGGGGACCAGGCTCGACACTATTTCCAGGAGCAGCGACGACAAAGGACAAATCTCTGCTACCAGAGTGAGAAATGAGAGCTACAGGCATGGCAAGAAGTCAGCGTGACATCCAGACGTTTCACCTATCAGGTTTAAACTCACTCAGGTGAATAGGAAGCTCCAGAACTCTTTATTCCAAAGGGAATCCCAAACCAGCACCTTTCAGAGCGCCGCAGCATCGCTCTGCTCGTTTCCAGATTTTGGCCGGAACAGAGCCAAAAGAAGCTGAAACGCCACAAAAGAGGACCACGACCTCGTGCAGAAGGGCTGTCAGGAGGGGTCAGCTCTGCCCTTCTGCCAGTCTTTCGAGGCTCTTGGCAGCGTTTGGGGTGTCTGTGACACCCAGGCAATGCCCACCTCTCCCTGGAGGCCGCTGGCTCAGCTGCCAGCGCACAGCAACGGTCCGTGTCTTACGCCGAAAAAACTGGCACGTCCCTGGGAAAAAAGAGTCTTCCCCAAGTCTCTTTGTCCCCATATAATTAAGCTCAATACAACAAAGCATCCATGTGGGGCGGGGGGGAGCATTTTGGAAGGCTCTCAAGAGCGTTTTGTAGCACAGGAAGGTCTGTGTAAAACTATTGATCACCGATCTCATTTATTTACGTTTCCCCGCAAATATCGCCCCTCATGCTCCCCAGATGCATAATGGGTGTCAAGAGTAAGAACCTTGGAAAATAAATGGAAAAAAAAGTTACACTAGCAAACGGCTTGTTTATGCCATAATTGGTATTAGGCAATTAATGGTGGGATGAAACATCACAGTGCCTGCTGAAAACAAAAAGCAATGCTGGGTAAAGAGCATTTAATGAGCACGTTTTATGTCGTCCTCAGCAAGTTTACTGCCAAGCCACAAAAGACACTTATACACACTCCCTTTTGTCTCTAATGAAAGGGTCAGGGCTACTCGCTTCTGGGGAAGATTCATGAGTTTAAAAAAAAAAAAAGGCATAAATGTAATGTTTCAGACTGGAAATTCACCTCCTCGAAGGAGCAGTTGTTAAAGGTGGGAGAGGTTTCCTGGGCAGGGCCAGTCCCGGCACAACCAGGTGCAGATCAAACACCTCCCCACAGAAAGATGGGGCTCAGTGACAGCCAGCCACAGGGACCTATTGTACAGCTCCAATAGCCAGATATGCCAAATATCTGACATTCCAAAATCTCCACTATTAATGAGGTGAGATCCTGAGCAACTGGGGGAAAAGGAGACTGAAATAATGTAATTTTTTTGCCAGGAGTCACTACTCTGCTGTGCAATCCAGGGCAGGTTCCCAGCCCATGCGGAGGGGGATAATGCCTAAATCATTTTAAACCAGAAAAAATGACCTGGTTTGCTGCTTCCCAAAACTCATTTTCTGCATCTGTTTCTCCTACGCATTTCAAGCACCCCCGCTCTCCACTGAATATTGGGAAAGGTCAAAGCCAATGCTGCATTTCCAACCATGGAACCAGCATGGAAGGGACAGGTACCTCCAAACACATTCCTTAGAAGAGATCCAGGTCATTTTCCCTCCCCTTTCCTGCACCTCTGCCACAGGAGCCCGTGGAATTCTCCTCACCTTCCTCCTGCTCAAGCAGACACAGCCCCAAGGCAAGGCCAGCACGGATCCAGGTGGGAACAGCCATGGGAAGTGCTCAGGAAAAGGGAGTTGCTGCCCTTGTTTCTCTTATAATGAACCTTTCTTTTAGGTTTGAAAAAGGAAAAAAAAGGCCTTTCAGGCCATTTCTAGAAGGGAGCTTGCTAAAGTGTTCTGTCTGGGAGATACAGACAGGAAGGAATGAGCTTCCAAGGGCCTGGAAAATGAAGAACAGAACTCAACAAGTGCCCTACAGCGAGGTATCAAACACGTGGAGCATCACAGAAACCTCAGATTCCTGCTGAAGAGAAGCCTGGGTAAAGTGTGAACATTTTCCTAATGAATTTATCCCTAACCATGAGCATTCTCATGTTCTCCTATTTTTTAACCATTGCTTCAGTTTAAAAACACACATTTTTTTTAGGAGCATATCCTGTTGCACCAGAGACCACAAAGCGAAAAGCCATGTCTTCTTCTCACATAAGTACAAAACCATCTCCAGCATTCTTCCAGTAAAATCCTTGGAGTTTCCTGGGGATTCGTTTTGATAGCTAAATGTAAAATGTAAATTTATGGGCAAGTTTATCCAGGCAAATCCTAACCGAGCCCCCGAAAAAAACACAAATAAACACACAATGCCTGACTTTGTCCGCACGTGACTGGTTTAGGCTGCACAACTCCGTAACTTGCCAGCCAAAGAGCAGCCTGACAACATCTGAGAGGGCAGGAAATAGTGGGAATTCAAGCTTCTCCCGACGAAAACAGCAGAGGAAGCGATGGACAATTTGCAGCTGGTAAGGAGAGGTATCCTCTAATGACACACATCTGGCATCCATCGCCTCGGCATCTGCGGGGCTGAAACCCAACACCCCTCACACAACACAATGGCATGCCAAGGAAAGGCACAACATCCCCGGGTCCTCTTTCACTGCTGAGAACCCTCCTGCCCCTTCCTCCACTTAACCCAGCGAGGGGAGCCCGGCCCCCCGACCGGGCTGGGTTATTTTGGCCCTTTGATCTCTGAGAGTCAGATCAGGACCATGAATCACAGAACTGACTCCCATTATCCGTGATTTGAAACAGCTCCTGGCAAGGAGGGCTGGGTTGGACCTCTGGGAATGGTCTAGTCGGTCTTTAAGCAAGCCACATAAATCTCCAAAGGAAAAGAATCCCTATTTTAACCGGCAAACACGGCTTTATTCTACTTCTTCTCGCATTAGCAGAGCCCATCTGCAGCAGAGTATCCCCAAACCAAGGCTCTGCCACCGACAAGACCTCGTGGAAGTGCCATGACTGAAGGCACTTGGGAAAGGCAGATTCCCTTAGCGGGGTGAAAACCAGCAAAACCTGCTTCCAGTATGTTATAGATGATGTTAATGATTTAGGTAATTTGTGTTAGATGTTGTGGTTAATTGATACATAGAAGGTATTACGCGATAACTGTAAGAAACTGCAGAAACAAAGAAGTCACAGACAGCCTGGCCTTAGTTCAGGAGACTTCATATCCTAAGACATGGAGAAAGGAAGAAATGAGAGCTGTGGTGACCACGGTGGAAGGTCCACAGGGACGTGCTGCGAGGAAGAGGAGAGACTTCATCCACCGACCACTGTGAGAGGGCAGAAGACCCCAGACTCATGGAAGACCCAACTGTGACCAAATACGGGAAAACATGGACTGGGGAGGGCCCAAGTGGTGTGTGTGTAACCAAAAAAGTTATAAAAATGGGAAACTGTGGGGAAAACTCCCAAAGCTGTGCGTGGAGCACGAGCCAAGACTTGTGCTCTCCGGCTCTCCCAGCGCGCTGCCCGCTTCGCCTTCTCCCTTTAATAAAGTTCATCTAATTGGCCACCAATTATTGGGTCCCCTATTCTTAACACACTACCAGCCCAGTGCCTGGTGGCCACTCACGGGGCTGGATGCACGACACGACCCCTTTTGGGCAGTGGCAGTGCCCAAAAAAGCTGCGGAGTTCCGGCCTTTCCAGCCAGCGCCGCGGGATGAATGGAAAGCCAAACACAAAGGAACGACCCCAGGGAGCAGCCCCGCGAGCCTGAGCGACGCCTGCCGTGGAGAAGGAGCTCGCTTGGCCTCTTGGCATCATCCCCTCGCCGGGCCTGCTGCTCCAGCCTGGAGTGGAGGCTTTCCAGATCCATGGGTTTATGGGCTTGGAGAGGCGGGAAGACAGGCAGTCAATATCCGTTAACGTGCCGCAAACGAGAAACACCTGTCGGCCCCCAAAATTGGGGGGGTTTTGGCTGCTTTACAGAGAGCTTGGGTCGAACAGGTGCCCCCCGTGGCCAGCGGGGACGTGGAGGGGTTGCAGAGGCCCTGCAAACGTTGAATCATGCGAGGGAAAAGGGGCTGCACCCTTACACACAGCACATGTGTCGCTGTCTGCGAGCTGAGCCGCGGGAAACTGCAGCCCCATAAAATTAAGTGTGTCTGGGAGGAAACCAGCCATGCTGGGACTGGGGAATCTCAGCCCAGAATGGTGAGGGTCCCCTGGACTCTCCTTTCAGTCTAGAGATTCCTCTGCTGAGGAATGTGCAGGGAGAACCAGTCCCAGGGCCACAGCTCCAGCTCCGGAGCATTAAAGCTTTAATAGTTCCTTCCAGCCCAGGATACTCGATAACTCTATAATTCCATGATAGAGAAGTTGAAGAGGAACAAATTCCCTGAGCTGGTGCTTTGATCCTGGTGCCACTGATGCAAGAGGAGTCCCATTTTCCGAGGTAACATTTTCCATTTGAACTTTGTCAAACAGTAAAAAGTGACCATAAAAAAAACTCCTTCGCTGGCTGGTGCCACCTGGATTTCTCTGTGGGGGTTGTTAGTGCGAGATTTTCTTCCCTTTCCACTATCACACAACTCAGTTTGGATATAGGCTGCCCAGAACATCAAGTCCAAGGATAAAGCACAACAGGAACTCAGACACACTGAAACTTGGATCAAGCATGTGTGGAAAGTGTCCTCCTTTCCTCACATAACTTACATGGATTAGACCTCTGGGGAGGGAACCCTCTGAGCATTTTCCCAGAGAAAAAAAGGGTATTTGTAATGACTGGAATCTCAACACAGGTTCATTTCTGAATTATTATATTCTGAATTATACTGTTGTGCTGAGTCCTTGCAGCATGGGAGACGAAACAGAAACACAACAAACAAGGAAAAAGTGAAAGGCAAACCTGTTGCTGAGGTGGGGATAAGACATTTCAGAGGCTGCTTGAAAGATGTTATCACCTGCCAGAGAATATGGCTTTAAAATAATGCCTCAGAGAAGGCAGCACTTAATGAATTAAAAAAATGTTTTCCCCAACCTTTCCAAACCCAGAAACGGAAAGCATAACATGCCAATGATTTATTGCGGAGTGGGCTGTGTGTTTAAGCATAAATTAATTCTACAGATTCCAGGCAGCTTTGCAGCAGCAATGCTTCTCATTCCTGCTGTGGCCCTCACTCCTCATCTCACTCACCAATCCTCCTGTTTTGGTTGGAACCTGGCCCTTGTGCCCATGGCTAGTGTGGCTCCCACACCACTGATTTTCAGCAGATCCTTTGAAAACAAGGGAAAATTTGGTGAATGATTTGGCTTGATGGTCCTAAAGGTCTTTTCAAACCTACAGGATCTGATGTTTCTGTCACAGTCAGGGAGTCAAGCTGTTCTCTGTCATTTCTCTTTTGTGAATCCACTGAAGACCTGAAGACCTGAAGAGAGAACAAATCATGTTCTCTCTCATTGCAAAAAAAATCAATAATTGGCGAGGAACTGTGAGTTTGGAATGGTTCAATCAGATTCCACTCTGATTTGGTTCTTGGCTACTTGATCAGGGGGATGGGCTCAATCCTCTCCAGAAACGATCCAAGAACCCAGCTTTAATTCAGCCTCCTCTGCATTTGTGTAACAAATCCTCCTTATTACCAATTACACGATGGGATCCCAGCGGTCCAGTTACGCTGGAGCATTCCACATTGCCTGGAAAATAACCCACCCACCTCCATAAACGCCCCTTGACTCACCTCCCAGCTCACAAGCCCGGCTTTCCCCGGGTGGTTTACGGGAAGAAAACACCTCGGGCAGACTTGGCTGCTCTTGGAGCCATAAACCCTGAGCAGCCCTCACCCAGCTCTGCCAGCGGCTGCGGTTTTGCAGCCACAGCCCCTGTTTAATTGGTCACAGCTGGCTGGGAAGCTCCAAGGAAATCCTTTGCAGGGAGATTAGAGCCGGGGCTGCCGCTCCGCCACGGGACCGGCACTGCCCTGGCAGAGGAGGGATCACGGGAGGTGCTGGGGAGCCCCTCAGCCCTCACGGAAGGGGATGCAGAGCTTTGAAGATGCCATCCAGCACTTCACATGACTTGGCCCAAGGTACCCATCACTGACAGCAAAGCAGGGGGTTTGTCTTCTTCAGGTGGCTCAACGAGTCATTTCCTTCCAAGTTCCCTTACCCTTGGCAGATCTGAACATGAGGAGCAGTAGAGATCTGAGTGAACGTTTCAAATCAGTGCAACGCCAGGGAAAAGATTCCACTCTGATTTATTTGCCAAAACCTAAGCAGAGGGCTACAACTCATCCAAAGGACTTGAGCCGTATATTTTCTTCCATCCAGTCTGATAATCTCTTTTAAATGATCATGAAATCCTTAACTCTTGAGCTCAGCCCAAGGAAAGCCTGAAAAGAGCAAAGCCAGCCATATTTCAAATCCACCGAAGCCCATCAGATTTGAGCTCTGCTTCACCCACTATCGTGTTCCTCTCGACAAATGGCCAGCAACACTTCTGCCTCTGCATGTGCTCCATCACTCACTGATGGAGCTGGACAGGGCTGGACGAGGTCACACACATCCCAAAGGCTGCTTGCTGTACTCCAGCTCACTTTTAGGAGCACAAATCACATGAGCTGCTGAGATATTCACATTTATTGCCCTGCAGTTACACAGAGGCCAGAGGCGGTGCCGTGCTTGACCAACACATCCCAGTGAGGGACTCTGGGCCTGGGGTCACCCCACAGGTACAACTCCCAGGACCCTTCTTTTGCAGGTACAACAACAGACTTTCCCCACCCTGGGCTCCAGCACATTCTCTCTTCTCTTCCAAGCTCCCTTTACAAAAGATGTTTTTTAGCTGAATAAGCCCCTGCATCGCCTTGGCTTGCTTCCTCTCACAGATTTCTTCAAAGAGCTCAGCCCTACCTGTTTGCCAGCTCTTAAATACCACGCTTGGCTGATGGACAAGCCGATAGCACAGGACGCGGCCGAGCTCTGCACAAGCTGCCCTTGTTCCACTGCCACCCTGAGCCAAAATACAAGAAAATCCCAGCAGGAATCTCCTCTGGCCTCAGGCTTCTCTCCCCTCCCAGCAGAAGGCTAACCTTGTGAATCAGGAGGTGGCTTATAAATAAAAGTATTCGGACTTCTTGGCTGCTGGAGAAGTGCTCTGCTTAATTTAGCCCTGGTATTATTAACCGTGGATTCTCTCCAATGAACTGACAGCTGAGGAACAATTGCAGCCATTTAATTCCACAAAACGGATTTTAAATTGGCCTCATGAACTGGAAGCATCGATCACAGTGCCTTGCTACCGTCACTCTGAAGTCTGCACAGGGCTCTCCTTGGACTGGGGAAGTCACCTGAGTCTGAACTGGCGCTGTCACGCGAGTCTCTCCGTCTTGGAAAGAGCATCTGGCTCCTGGATCCAAGAAAATACTGCCTGTGCTTTCCTTTGCTTCCAAAGGCTAAACCCTTCCCGTTCTGACTCCCAGCACCTCTGAGTGTTTCGCAGCCCCATGTTTCTCTGGCCTCCAGCAAACCCCTCTCTCCCGGCCCTAACACATCCAAAGGCTTCCAACTGAACAGCTCGGCAGAGATTAGCAGGAGAAATCAGGTCCTTGGTCAATCAAACAACGCCGAGGGCACATCAAAGGCTGGGTAAATGAGGGCAGTGCTATAAAAGAAAGAGACAATAATGGTCTCCTGAAGCGGCTGGTGACAAAGCCACCCGAGCTGGCCTCCAGGCACAGACTCTAATCACAGCCCTGCTCGCCAGAGCTGACCTCTCCTTTGTGCAGAGCCAAAGGAGGTTTGGGCTGGCCCATGCTTCAAAACCCAGCCGGGCTAATTAGGAACGGTGCTGGCCCCGGGCAGGGCGCAGTTCCCACGTCAGAGCCCCGGGAGCCTGAGTGTTGCTGAAAGGATCCACGCTGCTGCCAGGCTCCCCTGAGCGAAGGGTGAAGCCGAGCAGCTGATCTGCAGCAGGACACACCAGTAACACCCACCTTCACAGCCTCCCACACACACAGGTCCTGTCCTGCTGCACTCGCTGGGGGCTGATGGGCTCACCAGCCCTGCACCCCAGAGCACTGGGTGGTCCAAGGATTCCCTGGGCAGGCTTGGAGCAGAGCCCAGGCTCTCTGACACGCCCTCCCTCCAGCAATGAACCTGCACTGAGAGGTCATTTATGTCCAAGCCCCCAAAAAGGAGCTCTAAAGGGAGCCTCACCCCAAACTTTGAATACTCCATTCACAACCCCTTCATCCACCAAGGGTGGAAGATACCAAAGGAGCTCAGGACAAGCTGGCTGCTTCCTCAGCTCAAAACCAGTCTACAGTCCCTGTAACATTGTCCAGCTCACCCTCTGCTGCAGTCATCTGCAAAGCAAAGTTCACCTGATGGCAGGTGGACGAGCAGAGCAGGGGGAATAAAAAAAAAAAAATCAATTTTTGCACTGACAGCATCTGACAGGATCAAAAAAGCCACTAAGAGGCAACAGAAAAGGTGTTGACACCCGGACGGGCACACACGATGCTCTGCAGAGCTTCCTGCAAGAGCTCACACAGCCCCACCGAGGGCCGTGCCTTCACCACGAGGTGATTTAACCCAGGGAGATGAGCCAATGTTCTCCCTGTCAGCAGCTGAGGAGAGCAGGAAGGACAGTACCTCACTCTGGAAGGCGAGCACTGGGGAACCGCCGGCTGCCCAGCCAGGGTAAACACCCGGCTGCCGCTGCTCGGGGCTGGCCAGCAAAAATATCCCGTGCTGAAAGCTCTGATAGGAGTCTGGCCAGGACAGGGAGCGTCCTGCCTCTAAAGCAAACACTGTCTGTGTTTCTTTCCAGGCAAGAAAAAACGGTTCCACTCGGACCAGACCCAGATTTCTTGAAGACGAGTGACGCGTGGAATTATCGCGGCTCCGCTCACACGGGTTATTTTCATGTCCTTTTCACCCAACAGCCTCATCCTGCCCACACCCAGAGCCACTGCAGCCCAGTACTCCACAGCTCCACACCTTCTCAAGGAGGAACCATCACCTCAAACACCAGCATAGCTCCTCTGACAGGTGACAGATAAGGAAAGAATGAGTCACTGAGGAGGTGTCCCTCCCCAAAGCAGCCTCTCCTCCCATCAGAAAAATCCAGCACAAATGTTGACTGATGAGCAAAGCCAACCACCCAGAGCATTTCTAACGGAGACAGAGAAGATGAAAAAACAGACAATTAGGTTTTTCACAAGAAATTTGTCCAAAAAAAGTATTTACCCAAGAGAACCATTGACAGGAGTCAGTAAGAAATGAAGATGAAGGGAAGGATGGATGACCTTGTAACCGGGATCTCCCTGTATCCTCAAACAGCACATTCTCTGTGGCAAGGACTGTGAGTTTTGAAAAATGCTACAAATAGCAAAAGGCATCAAGAAACAGACAAAAAAATTCTGCAAGCTAAGGCTAATACAGCTGTTTCATTGGCTTTTGGATTTTTGCAGGGGCAACATCTCTTGAAAAGCAGGATGGAAATCAAAGTTAAAACGAAATTGCAATGTCAGGAAAGCTTTCTGAAAGTGCTTGCAAAATGAACACTGTCCCCAGTCCCCTGTGCCTGTCCCTCACCTGCAGGTAATGAAAATGCTCCAACCTTTACAAATGATGGGCCAAGGAAACAGCAAAGTGCTGTCCAGCAGGAGGGAATGGCAGGGAGTGGGATGGCAGGGGGTCATCTCTGCCCTGGGTGTGAAATATAAATCACCCAGGAATGAAAATAATTTGAGGTCGCAAGTGCAGAGGAATGCTCCTGGTTCAGCTGAGCTTTCCTCTGCCAGGAGGCAATAGAGCAATTAATGCTTTACGAACTCAGGACAAGCAGCACAAAGAGTGATTTATCCCCTCTGCTTCACATTCTTGCCTGTTCCTTGTAATTAGTTCACTCCAAAATACCAGAGTTTGGACTGGTTTCTTCCTTTAACTTCAGGTAGTGGAGCCATAATTTGTGTCTTTGTGTATCCACTCTGCCAAAATGGTGACAGTGGGATCTGACAAACAGGTACTCAGGATCTCAGACATTTATTTAAAATATGACAGGCGTGTTAGACTCCAGGTCCCTTGTGCAAGGTGAGTAACGTCAGTGCCACTCCAGTATTTCCCTCTCCTCCAAATCAAGCCAACCATTTCCCTTTTAATAAAATACTGGGGGGTCTCCAAAACGTGTGTTCGATTTTCAAAGCTGCAACCAATTAGAACTGTGGGAATTGCTAAACATTCCCAAGCATGGAAATGCTTTTTACCTCTCAGGTTCTGTACAGGAAAATACCCAACAGTTACCCCATCAGCTTGGATGAGAGAGGAAGTGCCTGTTCCCTGCACTGATTGATTCACACTTCACCTTTTTGCCCTTGGTTCTGATTACTCAGGGCTAGGGGGGTCTGAGGTTTTGATAAAATGCTTTTCTTCAGCACTTCCAGGTCAGCTCCCCTACCTCCACACATCTCTGGTTCCAAAAGAGGGCAGAACTGAGGGTCTCTGAAGGAACAGACACAGTCATGGATGGTAAAGAAAAACGTCTCATTATTTATTTTGGTGCTATAGATCAGCATCACCTGGAGATGATGTGAGCCATCACTACTGCCCTGGACCTTTCAGACTCAGCACTGAGAAGGAGGAGAGACACAGCCATGTGTCCCTGCAGCCCAAGGAACCTGTTCTCAGCCCAAGGAACATCACAGCTTTTAGGGGTTGTTTGCTACGGACTCTCGTGTTCCCAAACCAGAGCATCTGTGAGCCACCAAACACAGGAAACTCAATAACCTTCCAGAGGGAGCTTGTATACCCCACAAAGGTTAATTAAATAAAGCTTAGCAGCCCCAAAATGCAGCCTGGCCAAAGATACGAGGACGTTCCTTTCC
Source organism: Rhadina sibilatrix (assembly GCA_013400275.1). Lineage (NCBI taxonomy): Eukaryota > Metazoa > Chordata > Aves > Passeriformes > Phylloscopidae > Rhadina > Rhadina sibilatrix. The sequence continues at coordinate 11,851 of VWYO01028210.1, read as the reverse complement.
TGGGTGGCACTGAGTGCCACGCTGCCCCGGGCCCAGCTCTCCCCACAGGCCGTGACCCCAGGGTTCCTTTGTTTGACCCAACTTTAATCAGCTTCCTTCTCCGATTCCAGCAAACCCCGCCGGGGATGGCAGCCAGGAATAAAGGCCATTGTACAGCACGGAGCTGTGTTTCACAGCAAGCCACGATAAGTATTTCCTCTCCAAACATCCAAGTTCCCCAAACAGCCAGCAAAGCCAAGAGGAGATTTGTTGGAGTTTTGCAGATAAAAAACAAGGGTGACGATAAAACGGAAATAAATCGGGGCATCCCTCGCTCCAAAGCTTCTCCTCTTCCAGCTCGGAATTAAAGGAGGGATTTGGCAGGGCTGCTTACTGTGCTGGCAGTGAGGGCCCTGGAAGCCAGAGGAGCAGTGACAGAGCTGTGAGGATCCCTCTCAGCAGCTCCCACCGTTGAGACAAACGCCGTAACCACAGGCGGCTATGAGGAGGAGGAAGAGGGTGATTCTCACACTCACCATCAGAAGGGCAAACACCCCATCCCTGGTGATATGCCCAAAGCCCCAGAGAATACTTGAATAGTCATAAAAAAGCCACTGTTGAATTTTGGAAACCATTTTGGAGAGTTGATTTTTTTTTTTCTTTTGCTTGACAGTGCGGTGCTCAAGGCATAAAGCCTCAAAATTTAGGATGGGAAGGAAATTACCTCAGGGAATGTCCAAGGGCTTCCCTTGAGAATCACAGGAAAACATCAGGACTGTGCTGAAAGGATGCTTTTCCAGCCAACAAGTGGGTAAAAACAGCCAGAAAGCGACTCATGCAGGATCTCGAGGCAACAAATACAAGTCACTTGTGTTGGAATTGGAGGGATCTTTCTAGAACAGTCCACGGGGAGCTGCTCCCACCTCTGCACCGAGCTTCCCTGGGAGCTGGCTACCCCATCGTGGCGTCACCTTCGGGCTGCCCAGAGGATGAAATGGAGCTAAACTGTAAGTAAGCCTGAGCAGCCACGTTTCTCTGTTCTCACCCAGCGGAGTGTAAAATGGACACGGAGACACAGAATGCTCAATTAGGCTTCTGAAATCCACCTTTCCAAATCGTCCCCATAAACCCACTAACAAGGTTATGGTTTTTTCCAGAGGAGTGTGTACTTCCCATAACCCATGAAACGCAGCCCATGGTTTGTATTTCCCACTGGGAAATGCTGATCTCAAAAGCAGAAACGTTGTGAGCAGGGGCACTGTCATGTGTGTGGTGCTTTGTTGGAGGGTAGGGATGCAGAACAAGCACCCATCTTCCTTTTTAAATCTGTTTAAAAGATTTGCACAATGAAATTTTCTCTCTGTTCACTGATCTGGACAGAGCTGTGGTGACGGCCAGCTCCTCTCCTCGTTCTTTTTCCCTCACCTCCTCTCTTCCTCCCACTTGTCATTGAACAAACTGCTTCAAACTCCAAGAGCAACGGGACTGGTAGGAAAATATCTCACAAAAAACCTGGCAAACCTGGAGCAAAGAGCATCAACTGATGACACAGAGCAAGATCCACGGTGGTGGCCCCTGGTCCAGCAGCTCCCACTCACCCACCCCAAATACTCAGCTGAGCCCAGGCTGGACCATGGAGAGCCCTGGGCTAAGAGAAGCCATGGGAATCAATCTATTCCATCAAGGAACACACTGCAGCCACCAACGGTGTCACAGGGCCTTCAGGTCAGTTACCAACTAAACATACAAAGCTGTGATTAAATTACAACCCCTGGTACAGTCTGGGACCACCTGGTAACAATTACAGCAGCACTCGCTGAACCGAGGGTCCCCCACGCACGTGGGCTGTGCTGGCTGCAGCTTCTCCCTCCTTATTTGCAAGTTGGGAGCCCCCCCGGCTTCTCTTTCCATTCCAGCTAAAGCTGTAACTAATTAGTGACAGAAAAAGCAGGTCTGTGATTACACATTTCATTTTGTGTCATTATAACTGGCACCCCGCGCCGGCTTCCAAAATGGCTCCAGAATTCTTGGCACAAAACCCAACGCGCCGGCTCCAGAACACCAACTGTGCACTCAGGGAAAAAGGGATCACAGATGGAAACAGCGCAAGGCAGGGGTTGCAGTCTGGGGGCAGGACAGCCTGTGCACACACCAGGAGATAAATCTGCAAAGTCCTCAGTTGTCAAAGACAGCTCAGAAGTCTGAGGCAGCCACGTGAAATCCAAGCTGGGAAAGGGCAGGGATTACCTTCCCAAAAGGAACCCAAAGCTGGTGGGTGTCAGATTGTCACGCCTGAAAAATCAGGTCTAACCCACTGTACGTGGAAATCTAATAACCACGTTATTGTGTTCCCACTACTCAATCTCCCATATATCAAATATTGGCTCTGTTTTTTCCTACAGGAACACAATTGACTTCCTGATTCCTCCTCTGTGCTGGATCCTGCTCCTGGCTCACACAGCACCCTCTGCCAAGGCTGCACTGACTGGGGAAGTTTTGTGATTCGGGAGGCTTTGTGATTAGGGAGGTTTGGTGAAGGTTTAGGTGAATGGGTCATTCTCCAAATATTCACATTTGCCATCAAAATACGTCCTCTTGCCAGACAGAGCCATGTACCTGCTTAAAGGGCCTTTCTTCTATCAATTCTTTTACCACTCAGAGACACCCTGGGTCAGGCCAAACTCCACAAACTCTGTGCCTTGGATGCACTGGAGCCGAAATCCTCCAGCCTCAGCACTGCCTCTTTTAAGGACCCGATGATTTTTCAAACCCCCTCCCCCAAGAAGAGAAGATTATTTACAACACAAAGGTAGCATTGAAGCCCAAACACTCTGTCTCCCCGAACTAATGAACCCGTGATGAAATGCTGCTTCACAAAGCCAGTTATCTTCTCATCTGACGCTTTAGTCGCTTTCCTTGGCCACGTATCCCTGGGGACTGCAGTGATTCCCGGATCAATCCCGTGCTGGCAGAGCACAGGAACTTGGGAAGGGCTTTGCCAAGCATCCTGCTCGGCCCAGCCGTGACGCCTGTGGATTGCAAATGCTTCCCTGCACGGCGAGGCAGGAACAACTTCCCGTCTCCAGGGGTGTGCCAAGGTGTTCTGCAGCCTCCAGGTTTCCCCAGCTCTGATCATGCAAGAAGGGTCTTTTCTTTTAGCCCTTTGCTTCAGGCCTCAGCACCAAAATAGAGAATGGGTTGCCTGGCCAAATTACACAGTGGTTTGGTTTTTCCTGGATTTTTCACCTTAAACACCTAAAAACCATTTTCATGAGGGTGCCATGCAGAGCCGAGCCTGGCTCCAGGGAGCCCAACTCTCCAGCAGCACTCGGCTCTCTCAGAGCAGCTCAGCGAGACCCCAAAGCACAACAATGGAAAATATTAGAAGCAATTTCAGCAACACAAATCAGGGGTTAGAAGACAGGGGTGTTATTCTTGGCAGTGCCCCAGATTTCCTGAATGAGCTGGACAATTCCCTGCTCTGTGCTGCAGGCTGGCACATACCGAGTGGAAATCATAATAACCTACTTCCCAGCCCGGGGGGCGGGTGGGGGCTGCGGGTCTCCCCCTCCCTGCCCTCCAGGCCTCCTGCAAACGAGCTCCTAATTCAGAGCGACAGAGTTTAATGCGATGAAATTTGGGGAAAGGGTAATGACACTGGGAGAGAAAGAATAAATTATGGGAAGCATCACCGCCTTCTGCTCGGAGGCCAGGCAGTGTCCTTTGTGAGGGCTCAGCGAGGCGGGATCCTGGGGAAGTCGGGGACATGAGACTGATTTAGGAGGAAGAGCGACGAAGAAAAGCAAGGTTTGGGCTCCCCGAGGTACAGCCCAGCCACCCCCTGCCCGGGCAGGGATGTGCTCCCAGGGGAGCCCACGATGGAACCTTTAACCAGCACTGAGCTCCACCGCAGGCAAGAGGTTCAGGAGTTCAGTCACAGCCTTTCAGCTGACTAAACAATGAGCCTGCAGCAGCCAGGAGGTGATGGACAAAGCAAAGCCGCCTCTCGGGGAAATTAAACTGTCAGCCGGACGTGTTTCCTGCCGAGGCTTCCAACCTGGATCACAGGCCTGAGCTGGCTGTCCTGTGATGGTGCTCATGGTCAGGCTCTGGGGCTGTGCCAGGCTCCAGGGCTGTGCTGGGCTCCAGGGCTGTGCCAGGCTCCAGGGCTGTGCCATATTCCAGGACAGAGCTGGGCTTCTGGGCTGTGCCAGGTTCCAGGGCTGTGCCAGGCTCCAGGACAGAGCTGGGCTTCTGGGCTGTGCCAGGCTCCAGGGCTGTGCCAGGCGCCAGGGCCATGCCAGGCTCCAGGGTTGTTCCAGGCTCCAGAGTTGTGCCAGGCTCCAGGGCTGTGCCAGGCTCCAGGGTTGTTCCAGGCTCCAGGGTTGTTCCAGGCTCCAGGGCTGTGCCAGGCTCCAGGGCTGTTCCAGGCTCCAGGGCCGTGCCAGGCTCCAGGGCTGTGCCAGGCTCCANGTGCCAGGCTCCAGGGCTGTGCCGGGTTCCAGGGTTGTTTTGGGCACCAGGGTTGTTCCAGGCTCCAGAGTTGTGCCAGGCTCCAGGGCTGTGCCAGGCTCCAGGGTTGTTCCAGGCTCCAGAGTTGTGCCAGGCTCCAGGGACGTGCCAGGCTCCAGGGCCATGCCAGGCTCCAGGGTTGTTCCAGGCTCCAGAGTTGTGCCAGGCTCCAGGGACGTGCCAGGCTCCAGGGCCATGCCAGGCTCCAGGGCTGTGCCAACCAAGCAAGGACAGCAGGTCCCCATGTGCACTCCTTCCCTGCTCGCCACTGGATGAAAACTCAGTGGAGTTGGCAGAAAGAAACCCAGCTCGGTGTGGGGTGGCTCACTCTGGAGCCTTTTAACAGCCCATTTGTGAGTAAGTTTTTTGTTTTAATGCCCTGATTACAATTCAGCTGCTTCCTGCTCAGCACTAGGGATGGTCCCAAGGGTTTTCATGGTGTCTCAGACTCTGATGCTTCCTCAGATGAGCATTAATTCTCCTTCCTACCTTGGCCTGGGCTTTACCTCCACCTGAGCTGAAAATCAGAAGACAGCAGGACCTCACCTGGATAAAAACTTCAGGACAACTTTGACCAGCTTTAGACCAGCAGCTCAGGCTGGGTTTTTCCAGGCCACATCACAACAGTGACAGTGCCACCCACACTAAATCCAGTCCTGGTCTCCTCTTTAGCCTCTTTACAGCTCTCCTTGGTGCCTTTCTGCCTCCCCATGTCCTTTCTGAAGGTGGCAGGGGCTGGCCCAAGAGCACAGACAGGCTGTGGATGGCTGAGCTCCAGCTCCTCCACGCACACCAAGAGTTACAGACTCAGAGGGACTCGGCTTTTCAACATCTCCAGCTGAAAGTGGAGATCACAGAGATTACCAGACATGCAGGCCCCTCACCTAATCACCGAGGGCTTTACCTGTGTTATTGAAGCCAGGTGGAATTTAAGTAGCATCTCAGAGGCCACTTGAAACCAGGCAGCTCAGTCTGAGAGTTAAACTATCAGCGATCAGGCGGGGAAAGAACCTGATGCCATCCTAAAAATGCAAAGGGTGCCTTGACCTTTCTGCTTCCCAAAGAGATGAACGGTCCAGGACAGAGGGCAATGGAAGGCAACAAACCCTCACCCTCTGCTACCACTCTGCTACCACCAGAAGAGAAGGGACAAAAGACAGAACCCTGCCAGGGTCAGGGCTCCCTGCCTTCACCTCTGACAGCCCTGCGGGTCTAGAAAGAGGGAGCCCATTTCCTGGTGGCTGCTCTCCTGCTGCTCCCAGGGGCTCAGAAGATGATTCACAGAGCAATGTAATGTTATTTTCTGCCCCTGGAAGTGCCCCTGCCTGTGCTGAGGGCCAGCAGAGATCAGCTCCCTGTTGTGCCTGTTGCACTTGAGGTACATAAACACCCATTTTTCTGTCTCAGAAGCAAGGTTGCAGCATGTCCTGAGTGTGAAACCAGTGGTGTCCAACTGGGTTTGAAGGGCTGAGTGGGGACAGAGCTCACCATCTCCAGCTCATGATCCACCTCAACCTCCCCAGCAGCTCAGCAGCAATTCCTGCAGGAGCTTTTGGGCTGGTGTCACTCTGCTTTTGGCACTGGCTGTCCCTCTCTTCCCTCCAGCCCAACCCTGCAGTGAGCAGTCCCTGAGGACCATTCCCAGCCCTGGTGATGAGAAGGATGAGTTCAGAGCGTGCCCTGAGCAGCTCTATTTCCTTTTCTCTGCTTCCTTCCTGCATGGAATTACTCATTTCCTTGGCAGGAAAAATCATTACAGAAGGTGCTTTTCTGAGTTCAGCTGAGGTTATTATCTGCTCACTGACGGGTTACGAGGCACCCCTGGAGCTTCCTCCCCACAGTGGGTTGCTGTCCTGTGCCACAGCTTGGAATGGGAATTGGAATAAAGACTGGTTGTTTGACACACCTTTTTTATCCCCTTTAAAA
>VWYO01028209.1:82107-92828 GCA_013400275.1 Rhadina sibilatrix | reverse complement strand
CACAACCATCAATAAGTACAGCCATGATAGGCAAGAGAGTGCCTGAGGTGATGTTGCTGGCAGTGGCCCTGTTGTTTGTCTCATTCCCTTGTAGAATCAGCTAGATTTACTAAAGAGCAAGTGCCAGGCAGTGAACAACCCCAGAAACACCCAGCCGCCAAAAAGGACAAGGAGGATACAAACAGTGGAAAGGATGCTGAGCAAGCTGAAGGCAGAGTTGGACCTGTGGGACACACAGGATGGGTTGATTTCTTTTTCTATGGATTTTTTTAATCATTTTTGTTGATTTATGTATGTTCAGTTGTTTATAATGTTGTCTGTAAAAGTCTCTGGGGGAAGCCTTCATAATTAATAAAGGGGATGTTGTGGAGGCCAGTGCACCTCCTAAACCAGAGCACCTGAGGCTCCCTTGGAGGAATGTCCCTCAATCGGGACAAGTCCCTTTATGTTAGGAGGAGAAGAAGCTGCCTCCTTCCAGAGCTCTTTGGTTGTTACTCAAATGTACCCCAGTTCTGCTCTACCAGTTGGCCCCTTGGCCTCCCCCACACCTTTCTCCCTCATATGTCCTTACCCTAGAATATTCTCCTTTCCTCGAAGCCCCATTGGCTCTGGTTTGGTGCAATCCTCTGCCCATATTCTGCCCCTGTTCCCCTATTGGTTCTCCTTGTACCTTACTCTGCCTCTGCACCACTTTCTCCCTCACCCATTGGCTCCTCTTCCAAACTCCACTCCATATATAAACCCTGGTTCCTCACTCGTGCCCCTGCCTTTGTCCCTGGACCCCTTCATGTGAAGATGGAATAAAACCTCTCCATGGAACTCTATACAAAGACCCTTCCGTTTCTTACTGCCGAGGGATTTATTACAGCTATCCAGCGTGAGTGTTGAGTGATTGTGTTGGTGTGCTGGTGACTCCTGGTGGCTCTCCACTTGGGGATGCTTCCAGAAGGTTGCGGCATCTTCCTACCTCCAGTCACCGCGACATTGGCCTCTCTAATATTTTTTCATACATGGCCTAGCAACCCCCTTAAATGCTTCCTGAGACACCTGACCTCCCCTTCCAAAGATGATGTACCCTCTTTTTATTCCTAAATTCCTTCAAAACTCGTTGCCCATCCAGGCTGGACTTTTGCCTCATTGACTCATTTTTTGGCACACAGGGACAGTCCACTTTAAGTTGACTTTAAGTAAGCAATTTCACTGCAGAAGCTCCTTGTAAAATAAAATTAAATGTTATGAAGTGCTGTAATATTCTTAGAATGAGGATGAAATAAGAGTGCAATATAATTTATTGTATTTTTCTGTTTCATGGAGACTGTGAAGGACTGTTTAAAAGTATTAAGTCTTACTTTTAAAAGAGTTCACTTATTAGTCTCATAATGTGGAAACAGAAGAAGTAGGTGGGACAAACTGGCAATGGAGTTGGTCATATGGAACAATTATCACATTTTAAAGTGTGATAAGTGATAAGTGTAAACATAGGATTAAAGATAGCTTAATTTTTACCAGACAGTATATTTATTGTTTGGAAATCACTAATTATATTATTGTTCGTAAGAGGAAAAAGTTGGAAGTCAAAAAATATAGGTATTGTACTGCAAGGCACATATTCCCAAAGAATGTGAAGGAACACATTTTTCTCATATTTATATTACAGTAATTTAAGCAATACTTAAGATAGAAATAAATCATAATTTTACTTTAGGTTCACTAAAGCCAGGATTTACTGTCCAGTTCATTGTTTTCTCATAGCCACAAACAACTCAGGAATTTTGAGGACTGGCAATTAACTGTCAGTTTTTGAAGATGTGTATCCTAAGAAGAGATCTAGTATCTAATTCCGTAAGAATAGAGAGGATACATCTATACCAGCTTTGATTGAAATAAGTCCATGTAAAATTGACTTTATTTCCAGTGCGCTTACCTCAATCCTTTTAAATCAGTAGTTAAAAACATGAAGCAGAAAAAATAATTTCTAAAATACATGTTCACTTTGCATATAGGAAACCATAATTTATCATACATGTGTGACTGCTGCATTTTTTGTGTCCCTTTGTCCTATCACTGACCTTATAAATATGTATTCATATCTATTCAGGACTAAGCACTTAGTGATTGGAATTAGTATTAGTGCATATTTAGAACTGATTAAACAAGTGAAAAAATTAGAGATGTTTGTTATAAAGACAATAACATAAAGTGACTTGAGTTCTAAGCCAGAAATATTCAGGGGCTTGGGATGAAAACCCGCACCCTATAGGTATTTTTAGAATCATGTTAATTTGGCAGCTAGCCATTTTCCCCCTGCATATATAGTTTAATGTTTCAAATTTAACAAGTAAACACTCTGATTAGAAATATATAATGATCTATACCTCTTCAAGATTTCAGAATTTCATTCTTCACTGTATATATTAAAGACTATGTGATCTTGAAAGACTGCTAGAAGGACACATACCTAGTCAAGGCATTACAAGAGGTTAACATCAAACTTATAGAAGAAAGAGCTAAAACTGAAACAAGCCAAAAATCCCTTTCATTCAAATGTCTTTAAATATCCATGTATAAAATTAGTAGAAATGTACTTTTGTGCTAATTTGATTAACATGAAGGAAAATCCTATTTCTGCCTGTGGTATGCAGTTATCAGAAAAGGCAGAAAATCAAAATATATGTTGTTTTCACCTTACAGACTTGAACTGTTGTGAAACATGGGGATTAATATCATTAAAGGCTATTTCCTCTGATAATTAACCATGTAATTGGTTGAAACAAAAGGGCATCCCATTATTGCATGCAGTTAGGATTACTTACTTGCTCACTTCTGTTAGGAGGCAAAGGAAAAGGTAGGAGGTATACCCTTTACAAGAGAAGAAGGAAAAATTCCAGACTACTTTCAGCTAGTAGTCTGATGGTTCACTGCAAAATAAACCAGGTAATTCATCTGACTTTTTGCAAATCAATCCCAATTCATCAAAACTCTTTCTTTCCCCCTAACTTTAAATAAATGCAAACCCATTTGATAAGTTAACTGTGACCTGTAGGCTGTTTGCAATTACTTTATTATGGCTTTTGGCTAAACATTTCTCATGCTGTGTTTACTCACTGAAGTTTACACTTCTCTTGTTCTACCTGGATCACTCAAGCTGCTTAGAACTGGAAGCAGAAGTAAGAAATATTTTCTGAAATTCTGGTGATCAGTGCTAAAATTTCACCTCACTTCAGATGCAAAATCACTTTTTAAAAATACATTCTTAATCATCTTAATATAGAGGCACATCAAATACTAGAGCTCCATAAATATAAAGCATATAAAATCATCTGTGTATCTAAAAACGATTTGCTATTTCATTTCCACTTAGCCAATAATCCCTTATCAGTAATGCAGCTATACACATGCTATGTAATATATACAGCTACATAGAGTTAATATGTGACAGTGTAGGGCTTTCTTCATCTGCTCAGCTGCTTGCAGCTAATGGACTGTAGCAATCTTCTTTAGCAAAGTGTTTGGAGCTAACCCTCCCACCAAGCCATTTTCTCTCCCACCCTAGTACTAAATAGTGCATGACATCTTAGTTATGAGTGCTACTTAAGGGGTTGTAACAGCTGAATGGTATAAATCACAGAAGTCTTCTTCTGAACTAGGACACTAGCACTGAAGGTTATAAACACAAGAATGGAGCTCACTTGTAGTGCCATCTGTCCTTTCAAAATAATATGGAACATAACTTGTGTGAATGTACAAGGGCACAGTGACACTCTTGAGCTGTTACATTTACTACACATTTTTGGTATTTTTAACCTACCTCTGTGAAGATGAAATGTTACTAACTATTGTGTCACTGGATCTATGCTTGTAGAATCAGAGATCATCAGCTAGAGAAGCAGAATTTAGAAAGAATTTTATGGGAAGTTGAAAGTGATGCTGTTGTCTCTTAATGATTCTATATTTCTTGAAGTTTGTTTTCACTTAAATGCTCCTCTCATTGTAAATGAAATATCTGTGTGACTTTTGACTAAACTTATTTATAGATAATTGCAGCACTAAAGGCATTATTAAAAGAATCTAAGGCTGCTTGGTACATATTTACCATAGTACACCCTTCAGGTACTTCCCTTTTGTTTTTATTGGATTTAAGATACTAACTTGTAGTGAAATTAGCCATATTATTTGTGTGTTAGTCCTTTTAAAAATTGTAATTCTTGAAACAGGTCAGAGAAAGGAAATTTTTAATACATTGTTGAGATGCAAGAGTTTTTTTTAATTGGTTGGAAGTATCTACCAACATAAATCAATCAATTTATCTGAGACAAAAAAATTTAAGATCTGTTTATAATCAGTGGGGTTGAGAACCACTCTTGCTACTCCTATGCCCTGTGTTGTCTGGGGTCTCTGAGGGTGGGACTGGAACTGAAGCTGTACCATGTGCCATAAGGAGCTTGGGAGGAGGCAAGGGCCAACCTCACTGACCATTTTGTGACCAGGGGACCAGATCAAACTTGCCAGTGGGGCCTCTGCTGATTTTTGTGATCTTTCCAAGGACCTCATCCTTTCTTTTGGATGTCAAACGTGTCCTTATGGAGCTGAGGTTTCTTCTTGGGGCTCATGGGTCTCTGCGTGTGCTCAGCATTGGACACGTTTTCCTGGCACCCTTAGGGAATAGGAGAGAGGCTGTTCTGAGCCCACACTCCAACTGCTTCCCTAGGCAGCAAGATGGAAAAGGTGAAGTGAAAGATGAGGTTGGCAAACCTGTCCCCACAGAGGCAGGTGGTGTGGAGCCTGCAGGAAAGATTGGTCTGGGGAAGGAAAATGGGAGAGAACAACTCTCAGGGAGGAGAGTCATCATCTGGGCTCACAGGGCAATGACCACGCAGTGCAGCTGTGGAAGCAGGACCCTGCCAAGTCTTGAAGCTTGGTGCCAGGTATTCTGGGGCTGCTTCCACTATGGATATCCCCAGGAAGCAGAATCCTTGATCCCATCTTCAGCCCTGTTTTACCACATTCCCAGACATGACAGTAAAATTGGCCAGCATGTAGTTTGCTGCATCTTCCTTCATGCCCTTGAAGATTAGAGTGATTTTTTTTTCCCCCAAACCTCAGGACCTTTCCTAAGTCACTATGATGCTTTATAGAAAGCATAGAAAATTTTAGAAAATTTTATTTTCACTTCTATATCAACTAAGTGAAACAGCATAAGATGAATGAAATAATAATAATAAAAAAAATACCAGTTGGTTTCAGGATTTTTTTAGTTACTCAGTGTGCATTCCCTTACTAAGTTCAATGCAGACACTGTCTCAAGTGAAGCAGGTGCTTCCAGCAGCCAGTAGTTGAGGTGGACCACGGCTGCAGGCATTAAGGTGAAAGTGCTTGTTTGTCCAGCAGGTCTGATGGGTAGGCATCAGCTGGGGAGATGTTAAAGTCAAATCATTCTGATAATTTCCATCTGAAGATACAGAGTGATTGGTTGGCTAGAAATACACCTTTAAAAGCATCACAGCAGTGTTCCTAATGGATTTGTCAGAGAGAGAGTTCTACAGAGAGGTTAAAACTGGCTGTCATTCCACAGCATTAGCAAAAGGAATTAAATCCTTTGGTAGAATGATATGATTTTGTTTAGAACTAACAGTGAGCTGTTGCCTTTAAAAAATGTTAAAATGCCTACAATATTCAACTGGTTTTAATATCTATGAAACTTTTGCAATATTAAATTTAAGGAGAGGAAATACTATAAGGTGACATACTATTTTTTTTCCAGTCAGTTCTGTACTATACTACTTATTTGATCCATTTCCAGTCAGTAAAATGAAGACACACCTGGAGAAGGAGTAACCAGGACAACATTAAACTTACCAGACACAACATAGGGTGAAATTTTTAATGGAAATTTTAAAGCACTTAAACTAATAAAAATGTTGCAAACCTTTAAACAGAATCAAAATTAGTAGTTTTGTCAAGTTTTGAATAGGTTTATGCTTTGTTTTCATACATACCAAAGATGTCTATTTCAGAAACATATTCTGTTATAAAAGAGGATAAAAATCTATGCAATAGAACAGAAAATAATAATCCTTCCACCAGGGGCATTCTGAATTATGCTGTGTGACAACTTTCCCAGCTGGGACTCCAGGTGGCTGTAAGTATGTCATAGCAGTAATAAAGCAGACTTCATTTACTCACACAAGCTCTGATCCGGAGTACGTATTTAAAGCTCAAATTTTTAAAACATAAATTTAAATGCTATGTTGGCCTGCTGTCTCTAAATGCATATGTATCTTCTTTTTCACATAAGAGGAGCTACACTAATCTCTACAGAGAACACTCACTTGAATTAGTTAAGCCTAAATGTAAAGAATGAGTAAAATTATTCTCTAACAAGCAATTGATCAATTAAAGATGATTTTCTACAAAAGCCAAACCAAATGAAAACTCTGCTCTAAAAAGGAAAGCATGCTTTCCTGTATCAATTAATTTGAAATATCAATTTCTAGCCTATATTCCACAAAATTTCACTTAGATAAAAGCTCTATCTTTTTTCATTGCAAAATTCATGGTAGCTACCTCTTTAACTCATTGTAATTTTCATTAAGGTTAAGTATGATTTTCTGAAATAATAATTGTCTTCTCTCTAATACCATATGCAAAAAGATGAATAGGATATTAATTTCTAAACAAAGCTAGAGTAATTTTATTCTCTAAGCAGTTGCATTGAAGCTAAAATTATCCATTTCTTACAGAAAAAGTTATCACAAATCACATCCTCTGATACAAGAAAAAAAATTAGAAAAAACCTGGGCCATAATTTGTTTTAATATTTTGTTCCATCTGGATGGTATAAACTTCTGTATGAAATCAGAAGGATCCCTAATATTAATATAAAATATTATGGCAAGAAAAAAAAAAGTTCTAGAATATAAAGTAATGATTTCTATTCTGTAGCACATTGTGACGTAGGAATATGCCACATACATGTAGCGTTGTATTAAGTTTTTATTCTAATGTGATGATTGTCATAAATATTGATTCTCTGCAGAGATCACTGAAGTACAGAGACTGTGGTAAGAGGTTCCATTATGATATTAATGTACCTCTTTTTGAGCACAAGTATTCGTCTTGAGTTTGCTTTAAAGCACTTATTTCTCCTTAGTAAAGATCTTTGTAAATTCAGCACTATAATATTGCAGAAGATTAATGGACTTAAAATGCATAATTTACTTCATTAAATCCTTAGTTAAATACTTCAGACACTTTGCTAGTGCTAAAATATTTTAAACACATTTTATTTCATCCAGAGTTAAGATACTGAGTTAAACTCATCTAAAACTTTTCATTCTAGTGTTCTACAGTTCAATTTCATTGAAAATATGCCTACTGAAAGCTAAGTCAGCTTTACTCCTCTCTCAGTATTTTCTTTTGTTTTTGTTTCAGTAGGTTAGTTACACAGTCTTTCACAGTTTGATAAAAAAATTTGCACTAAATAGAACAACTAACAGAATTTGTGTAAGGTAAATCAATAGAAATGAAAATTATAAGCAAATATTAAGATAAAACTGACAAGACAGAGTCAAAAATATTTTTAGGTTCTTCAAATGTAATTACTCAAAATAAGAAGCTAATATTCTTACTCATATCTCACTTGTTCATTCAAATGAAAATAATGCTAAGATCTGGAGAGTTCTGTTCCTCTACTGAAGAGAAATTTTTTTACTCAACTGCACTGCTCAGTGTCAAGTTAAAAATAGACACTATGCTGAAGACTTTCCGTAAGTCTGTACTTGCAAGGCATTGTTCACATACTTCTTGTATCTCTTCCTGCTTTATGGTCTTGCAGACAATTTCTGTGTCCTCATAGTTTATTTTCCTGCACTGGGACTGATAAAGCCAATTCTGTTTCGGTTCCTAAGTGTATTTGTATTATTAGAATAAAAGAAATGAGGATTTCATGGGGATTCTTTCATTATTTCACCAAAGGGTCCTTTTTTTCATAAACAGCCTAAGGAATGCTATATTTCAGATTAACTCTTACTTGCTTACAGAAAGTAGATTAAAAATATGAACTAAATTAGCATTTATAAAGGAATCAACAAATAGGGAAAATATGATAAATATGAATCTTACATATGAGGGAACACTCGATTTTCAGTGAGAGGAACTGCTTCTGAGGAAAGACTTTGACCTCTGAAGATGCTGATGGTTTTGAATACACTTAACTAAAGGTGTGTTGCTTCTGAAAATCAGATTTTATGAGGCTGTTTCAAAGACAGACTCTTCAAGCCATTTATCAGTTTTTAAAATCCTTATTTTTCAGCTGACTTTTCATTTAGTGACAACAGGTTAGGAAATAGCAATGAAATTAGGAGAAAATTCTGAGGTGGCAGAAATAACACATCTGCAGTGATATAGCACAGTGCAAACATTCCCATCTTTGTCTATAACTCTAGGAACATACCTGCCTAAGAGACACACTAAATAGTGTCACTGTACCTTTGTTTGAGGCTGCCCAGACAGAGCACATAGCCCAGGTGTACATTTACTAAGAAGGTTAATTGTGACTTTTGTTTCCCAGAAATCAGAGCTACAGGCTAGATATAGGAAAATAAAGCTATGCTGCTGTGCAGAGACTGAAAATTGTTAGTCTCCTACCAAAATTCATCCTGTAAGTCCAACCCCTCATTTGACTTAAAACAGGGACATGACCCCATTTCCACTTGTGTCACAGCTGAAGTCTCCTGCGATGCAGCTGTACCAGCCTGCTACAAGCTGCTGCAAGAATCTCTGACATGGAAGTACACTGTCAAAAAGATATGTCATGAATTTCAATTTCCAGTTTATTTTGGACTGTATAAAGCTTCAAAAAAGACTTTATGTAAGCTGCAAAGGATAAAAACTGGAAGAACTGCAAATTGCAGTCACCGTATTAAACCTTCAGTTACCTATCACACAAGAAAATCTACAATTCTGTATTTGTATAAAGTTTTATTTACTGTTATAGCTGACTCTTCTAATTATAGTGACAGCTCTGCTGCTGTTTGATTCACATTAAAATTAATAATGAGAAAATAAAGCTCACCAAGTAAATGTTAGTGAGTAAATAACACCAAACAGAAAAGTGCACACCCATATCAGTGAAACTACAATTAAGAGCAAACTGGATTACATAATTTTGTTCTGCAGACTAAGTCACTGAAAGGAACCTGTGATTAAAGGCATACAGTGACTGCCAGAATCTTTTTGAAGTCTCTGTGTTTAGCACACTGGATTAATTTCTGGTTTGTTCTGTTTTCTTTTCTTTCTATGGCTATTTTTGAATCTCTGACAGCTAGGATTTTTTTTATTATTATTTATATATATATATATATTTTTTTTTTCTCTTCCATTGGCTGGATTTGGTACATCCATGTTCAGGCAAAAATGGAGGTTTGCATTTACAAGACATACTGATGTAAGGCCAGCAAAGGCTGACTAACATGATTAGTGCACATGCACAACCCTATGACATGGCAGGAGAGAGTGAAAGAAGTGGATGTGTCCAGATCCAAGGGAAGAAAATTATGGAAGCATCTCTTGTTATCTACAGCTACTGAAGACAGATGTGGAGATGCACCTCCAGCAAGTGATGAAATTCTCTCACTAGTAATAGTATTTAAATACCAGCAGATCTGTGATTTTTTTTTTTTTTAGGATAGTTGTCAGTTGTAATATAGACTAAAACATTAGTCCAATAATAGCACTTCTAGATCTACTCGTGTGATAAACAGCTGCAGATTTAATAGGATAACTCTGTTTTGCAGTTCTTTCAGCTTGGCCCTCTGTGACAGGGCAAAAGCCAACAGACACCATTTGCAACAAGAAGAATTCTGTCTGGATATTATAAAGAGATGCACAGAATCGGGATGGTCAGAAACTGAAACAGCTGCCCGGAAAGAGGGCGCAAGAGCAAACTTGACTAGACTATACTCAGAGAACTTCATTGATTGGAAGTATCATGCTAAGACAGGGATTGGTTTGTATGCCTTCCAGGGGCCTCTTCCAACTTTAAATGTCTAGAATTGTAAAAACTTACATTAATGTCCAAGTAGTGTATGCATTGCAAAAATAAAATTAAATGTTTTATTACAAGTAGTCAGGAATTTCTGAATGTGGGATACAGATCAGTAGAAAAATAATTCTAAGAGTAGTTGGAAACAAATCTCTGAAGCATCTACGTAGATTGAAGAAGGACTGAATCACCTTCTTAAAGACCTTAAATAAGTGCTTTAACTAAGATTTTTTTTTAGTTTGTTCCAAAAGGTTTGCCATTAATTTGTCCAGAGAAGCTTCACAAATGAACATCTAGCATGTATACACTTGCAGTACAAATTTCTTTATATAGGTTCCATATGTTTTCTTAGGGCTAACTCCCTGTAGGTGTGAAAAGACAAACTAGAAATATTTATTTAAAAAGTGCCAGAGTATTAAATATATTTTTCTTTGTTACTTTCTCTTCAAACTATTTCTTGTAAACTTGGAAAAAAAAATCCCAAATCCCTTTCTATAGCTTTATGTATAATTCTGTATTCTAACCTTTTGTCCTCTCACTTCCTAACAGTAGAATTAATCGTTCCATCTTACTGAATTCACTGATTGCATCATGAAGAAGTTTTAAAAAAAAAAATTCTTCCTGCTTCAAAAAATTCCTTTCTTTGGGGAATTTCTTATCTTCTTCTTTTTTCTCTCTC
>VWYO01028209.1:71005-82073 GCA_013400275.1 Rhadina sibilatrix | reverse complement strand
TTTTTTTTTTTTTTTTTTTCCATTATCCTACCAGAGGAGTGTTGAAAAAGCTCTAGAAATATTTGTTCCTACATACTTGAGGAACCATGTATTTATGTTTCATCTATCCTTGTAATCACTTAGATGTTTTCTGTTTTCATTGTCAATTGTTGGCCTTCTAAGTGTGTTGCAGAAGAAAAAAGTTCAAAGTGCAATAAGTTGAAAAGGTGTCCATTAAATTATTTGATTTCTTTGTGCACCAGACATTTCTGAGAAGGATCTAAATTTATTGACTTACCTTTGAAAAACATCTCTTAATCATCCTGTCTTTTTCTCTAGCTTCTGAATAAACTGGAAAATAATCTAGCCAGGTATTGTATATAAGATCCCAATAGATTTATTTTCCATGAGTTCTCCTAATTTCCTTTACAGTTGGGTTGTTTTTTGGATATACATAGATATATATAGATTTTTTCCTTTTTTTTTTTTTTTTGTTTGTTTGTTTGGGTTTTTTGTTTGTTTTTTTTTGTTCCTTAAATCACCTGTTATGACTTAAATTATTAGCAAGGGCGTGTACAAATTCTGTCAAGAGGTCTAGGTCTTAAGATTTCATGCAATTTGGACAGTGCAATAAAATTACACTAAGTCTAGTTTGGCAAGGACAAAAAACTTTGTTTTGTGATGGCATTAAACTGAAATATTTGACAACTTGCATCCAAATTTAACTGCAGATCTCTAGATATTTTTGGCCTAAGCGTTTATTCCCTGATTGCATCCATCCTTTCTCCATAAAAAGGCTATTTATCTTGTGTGCAATGTCTGCAAACCGTTTAGGCAGGTATTTAATTTTAACTATCTACTTTATTACAATCTCTTGCAGTGTCTAGGGGTACAGAATTGTATTGAGAAGCTCCTGTGACACAATGCAAAGCCAACAGCCTAGAAAGATTTCTTGTGAAGAAATAGAGAGGAAGATTTAAAATCAATGTAGCATTAACCTTTTCCTGTCATGAGACTTACCAAGTCCTGCTTTTCATAACAGCAATTTAGCTTTCCTTAAACAGAATCAGAGGTAATAATGAAATACAGTGAAGTGTACTCATTTCTTAGCTCAGCAGAAATTAGATTTTGCTTGCATAGGGCACAGAATTCTATTGTGATAAATTGCAATGTTTTTTCTAAGCCATTCTATGTTTTTATGGACGCAGTTTTTGCACAGTAAATCCTGTTGAAAAACAAAACAAAACCGAGGAACGCCCACATTTTTTTTATAATTTGAAGGAAAACACATTTTCATGGATGAGAAGGTTCTCCCAAGTATAAAGCATCTCAGCTTATTTTCCAATACAATTCTAAAGAAAGAAACCAGTGAGACAAAAATATTAGACATTCTGATATAATTAACATGAAGAGATTAATGGGAAATATTATAGTAAACAAAGATAATACTATGCAATTAGTGAAAAAAAAAAAAAAATCCTTTAGTTACAGGATAAAAGATCCTAAACTCTAACCAAGTCAGTGCACAAATACTTTAAAGTATACAAAAACAAACAAACAAACAGACACACAAAAAAACCCACACCAAAAAAAAAAAAAACCACAAAAAACACCAGCTTTAAAAAGCTGTAGAATGTGTATCAAGTACTGAACTTTTGTAGTCATGATGAATATGAATTGATATCACTAAGAGCACAATGAAGTTAAATCTTCTAAGTATCAAGAAATGAAGTTCTAATTTAGATCTTAAAATCTAACTTGTCTTTAATCTCAACTAAATATGGTTTTCTTAAAAGCACATGGTTCTGTCTGTATTAGGGTGGTTTGGAATATTTTCAACTACAGAATGGATATGACAGAAAATGCCAGCTTGCTCTTTTCATGGAAGAAATCACAAATTATTCTTAATGCGTTTTAGACGTCCTTATTACATAGATCTGCAGAAGAACAAAGTACACATAAACAGAAAAATATAAACTGCATACGTAGAATCACTGTGTATAAATTTCTATCTTGTTTGCAATGATTGAACAATATGTAAAATGTTAAGTAATACTCTCTATTGATAGTTAATCATGTGAACCACATTTATTCAAAGAATAAAGTACCTCAGGGAAATATTTTAATGCCTACTAGCCATGTAAATTTGATTTTTATTTTCTTTCTCTCACTCTTATAAGATCTCAGACTCTTCATTTCCCTGTAAAGTATTATTATAGTAATTAAAAATTACAATTGGTTGAAAAATATAAAAGTGATTAAAGATTTATGAGAATATTGATGGGCTTTTTCTCACTTTCAGTTTCTATTCTTTCCTACAGAATTACAAAACTTCATAAGGACTCTTAAAGAAAACATCTAATCAAACGATTGCATCCTCCTGCTGTTTGTTGTTCAGTGGCCAATTTCAAAGCAAATTAAAAACATGCAGAAAGTGTCACAAATATTTTTTTTTCTATTAAAAGTCTTCAGTTGTCAAGAAATCACCTTTGTGATTACTTAGTTCTGCTGTGCAGAACAGGTAAAGAACTGTATTACCTTGACTGGTCTACAGACAGTTATTTTTAGTATTGCATCAAAATGTTTAAATCATGTCTAACTGGTATTGATCTCTAAAGAACTTTGCTGAGTCTCCTGTACAGTTGTGTATCAGTCTCTTTTTAAATATAGCAAAGATGTTATTTTTATAATATCACTATATAAGATTGCATTCTTTGAGCATCTAAAGGTACAGTACCCTTTAAACTCTTCCTCTTGATACTGCCTTTTGCAAAGCTCCTCTCCACTGGGCAAAGAGTTCCAGTTTGCCAGTCTTCAGGAACTCTATGTCTTCAGGAAGACATATACAAATACTAGCATGCTTAATGCATTCCATATTCAAAACTGGAAATGATAAATTATATTTTTTAGGATAAAAACATATATACAGAGAAAACGGACACCATAAAGACAGGCAGATATACTTGCTGCTGTTTATGACCCAGTCACAGTATTACTGTAGAGTATTTGGGCATTTCTCTTTAAAAGAAACCCAAATCATGTTAGCAGCCAATGGCTCAGGGTCACAATGGACATCAGAGACAAGTGGTGACCCTCAGAGGTCTATATTGGCACCAGTGTATTTAATGTCCTCATTAATGAGGAGGGGATTGAGTGCACCCTCAGCAAATATGTGGATGACACCAAGCTGAGTGCTGTGGTTGATGCACCCAAAAGGTCAGGATGCCATCCTGAAGGACAGGATGCCAGAGGGACCTGGACAATATCAAAAAGTGGGAGTATTGGGAATCTCATGAGGATGCCAGGTGCTGCACTTGAGTTGGGGCAAGCCCTGGTATCAATACAGGCTGGGGATGAACAGATTGAAAACAGCTCTGCTGAGAGGGATTTGGGGGTGCTAGTGGGTGAGAGGCTGGACATGACCTGGCAAAGTGCCATTGCAGCCTGGAAAGCCAAACATGTCCTGGGCTGCATCCAAAGCAGCTTGGCCAGCAGGGTAAGGGAGAGGATGCTCTGCTCTGGTGAGATCTCAGCTGCAGTGCTGCCTCCAGCTCTAGGGTCCCCAATAGAGGAGGGATATCAACATGTTGAAACAAGTCCAGAGGAGGACGCCAAGGCAATTAGAGTGATGGAACACCTTTCATACAAGGAAAGGTTGAGCGAATTGAGATTGTTCAGCCTGGAAAAAGAGAAGGTTTTGGGGTCACCTAACTGTGACTTTCTAGTACCTCAATGGGAATACAAGAAAGATGGAAAGAGACTTTTTACAAGGGCTTTTAGTGACACAGTAAGGGAGAATGGTTTCAAACTGAAAGAGAATAGGTTTATCTTAGATTAGGAAGAAATTCTTTACTGTGAGGGTGGTGAGGCACTGGAACAGGTTACTCAGAGAAGATATGGGTGTCCCAGCCCTGGAAGTGTTCAAGGCCAGTTTGGCTAGAGCTCTGAGGAACCCAAACCAGTGAAAAGTGTCCCAGCCCACAGCAGCAGGTTTCCTTACAAACCAGGCCATTCTATTGTGTTCTGTATAACAGCATGGTGATCAAAAGCTCAAGAATATTTGCTTGTGTTCCTGACCTATCACATGTGATTCTGCCCAATTGATACTTTTGGATGATGATGGAGTAGTTAAGCTTGCAAGGGGAGCATAGAAGAGTTGTCTTGAAGCACAGTACAGGCCTCTCAGTTTAACTAACAGGCCATGTATATACAAAAGCATGCACACTTCAGATGGGTTCCTAATGACTAGAATAATATGCTAAGTGTCTGTCAACAAACAAGGGGACATTGCTACTGTGCATTCCATACTTATTTGTTAAGAATATGCAAGACAAGGGACTAACTTTCAGTGAACTCTCAAAAGTTCTCACAAAACACTCTGGGCCACAGCAAGCTACCGGTTCTGGCTTTTTAGTTCAGCTTTCCTTTAGCATAAAACCCAAATAAGCCAGGTCAGAATTAGGCCTTTCAAATCTAAAGAGAAAGCTGAGATATAGGAAAGAGAAATATCCCCCGAGGATAAACAACTGACTATCTATAATGAAAATCTTTATCGTTGAGTTCTGGAGAAAAAGATTCATTGTCTATAGAAATGCAATTCGTGTTCATTACTCTTGCAACAACGTAATCACATTTATAAAATTTTGCTTACATGCTCACTAGTATAGTCCAACCCTCAGCAATTAATACACTAATTGTTTGATGCAGATAGCTAAAAGTACTCTAATTATACAGATTGTTTGATGAGAAAAGAAAATTATTTCATTCTGCAGCACATGTGAAAAAGATGCTTGAAATTGATGGCTTTGCTTAGTACAGAACATAATAGGAAAATACTGTTCACATTTTGAAAAGCAGGGAAATAGAAGAGCAATAAAAGCAGATGTTCACACAATTGCATGAGAGTGCTGTAAAGTTCACACCACTGTGGCTGCTGTAGCCAGTCATTGTTATCTGTATTGCAGCCTGCCTGATGTGACTATTATAATTGATTTTAGTAAGTGGAGTGTTCAATTTTCACCAGTTAACCTAGAAAGTTTTTCAGGTGTTCTTGTAAGTTGGGAACTCAGCAAAATATCTCTGTGAGTTTGTGGGACAGAGTACATACATGCAATGTGTCTCATGTTTGATATACAGTGGTTGATAATGCATTAATGCATTATAAGATTAACCAAGCTGCAGTCACAAACATTTGGGCTAAATAAAATATTTGTGGAAATACGACATAAGGAATGTTTAACAACATGTCCTTATCTTACAGGTATATTAATTTCATAAAATCTCTGGATTTTTGTTGGGGAGGTAGGCCAGATTTTTTGTGGTTTGTATTTTTTCTTCTTTGAGATGTTGAATATTCTGAAGTCTAAACTTCAAATTAGAGCAGAATATGTAGATAGCTAGATACCAAATGAAAACAACAAAAAAAAAAATTGCTGGATCTGAGGCAGAATGAAAGCTGTAAAGGAGAACAGAGAATAATAAATTTCCTCTAATGCACACCAAAAGAAGTGCAAATAAAACATAAGCTTTTGTAAAAATGGAGTGTGAAAGCAGAATTTAAATTATATGATTTTTAGAATTTCACACCTATGAGAGAGTCTATGTAAAATATTATCTTCTTATTTGTCTTGAAATATAGATGACATCTTTATTTAAATATCTTAATATACATACTTAAATGTTAGCTCTTATTTACATATTATAATAGAAAATTGCATAAACTCTTTAGGATTTTTCGTGCAATATTGCTTTCTCCATATTCTGTATTTTTAAAGCAAGATCCATAGATTATCAGCTGACATTTTAGAGAATTCTATTTACCCCTTTTTCTCGGGAGAGGCTGGCTACACTATAAAGGTCATAACCAAGGACATCAAGGTCCTTAAAGAAGCTCTGCAACTCTTGTGAGAAAATGAAGATGAAGCAGATATTCTTTAGTAAGGTTAGCCTAGGGTTTCTGTGACTCTGCAGAAAGCTTTTACTGAAGCAAAGGATTGCAATTTATGTTATCCACTCTGGTGTTGAAAGCTTATGCTAGTTATGCATATAGTCCATTAATTTTTTCTCTGCCATGTTCAATCCCCAGTGAAAGATAACACACAGAAAGGCACAATGGAATTGCAAATTCAGGATGAAGGCTAAAGAGGCAGAAGTAAAAGAGAAAATTTTCACCAGGAAGCCATAAACAGTCTGCTAAAGGTAGGAGTTGTTTCTATTTCACATGTTGTCCAGGCTCCAGCCCAGATAGGGTTAATTTTTGCAGTAGTCAGGACGGTTCTGACTAGGACTTGGAGATTATTTATACCATCTCACACTTCACAGAAGATGTCCCTCCTGCTTGGGGGTAATGCCAGACTCTGCATGATGAGCAATCATGTGTGATTCATTCGCCTCTTCTCTTGTACACTCCGTCATTAAGACTGTTACTGCTGCCATTTGTTTTCTTATTTCATTTGCCATTTCCAGTAAACTGTTCTTATCTCAGCCTGTGGTCTTTATCTTTTGTGCCTCAAATTTTCTTCTCAATCTTACCACAAGGGACAAGGAACAGAGAAATGGGGCAGGTAACAGAGGGTTCATGGTTTGGAGCGTTAAAGCGGGAACACTAAATTCATTAAATTGTGAAATGCCATTCCTAAACCACAACATATGTTTTATAAAATTCCCTGTTCTGAATTGTGTATGGGACTTGGTCAATCCCAGTGTAACTCATATATATTTTAATTACATTATTTCTGATTTATTAACATGCAAATTAAATGTGTTATATCTTAATTGTAATGTTTTCATTGAACATGCCATGTGCAGTAACATATATTTTAGTTTTTAGACATGATTAATTTCTCTACTTATCAACAAGAATAAATATAAAAGTGACAAAATACTTTAAGTGTGAATTTGATTGGCTTTGCAAGCAGACAGGTAGACAATAATGATTCTATGAGGGGTTATATAGGAATGTGTGGGTTTTTTCCCTTTTGGCAAACCAACATGCTAGAAAATAAACTTGATTTACACACCATATTACATGTTCAATTTACAATAACCATTAATAAAATGGATAGTGATGGTTTAGTGCAAATTATTTGAGTGCCATATTAATAGGGTCAGAAATGCCATTTTAGTTAAGAATATTAATAAATTGCTGGTTTTTGTAAAAACGGGAATCAACATAACCTTGTGTAGGTTAACAACTTATATGCTTTCTTTGATTTAAAGGTTGTCCTCCAAAAGATGTAATCTAGAGGTAAAGTAAAACTTTTCCATTACTAGTGGATCATAAGGGAAAGGCATTCTATAATTCTTTCTGTAATTAATTCTTTTCTGTTTTTCTTGTCTTTCTCTTACTCAAAAATTAATATCCAGAGGGAAGCCAGGTCAAAAATTTGAAAATTAGATTGAATTAAATAATTGCTGAAATTTCCTCCAATTTTTTCTGACCTGAAAATGGGTGACTTTTATGCTCATACATCCTGTACTGAATTGTTAATATGTACTTGGAGCCATAAAATACTACAAATGTTAAAAAAAATCTAAAAATAAAATACATTATTTTACTGTTCACTAGTACCTTCAAAATTTGTGCACTAAAATACATTAAAATGCTACATGGTACTATAGCTACTTTAGCAGAAATTACAGACAGCTCCAAAGACTTACTGAAGTATAAAAGCTTTTTTAAAGTTACTTTCTGGCAGTAGTACTATATAATTGCCTAGATTAACCTTGTTTAACATTGTTGATTTAGCTGGATTTAACCCAGCAAACTACAATGACAAAATTTGTAGGTAGAAACGTATGACAGATGGAAGTTACCTCATGACACTGGAATACAATGCAATTAATTAGGTAAGAGAATCTTTCTGTTCTTTATGACATCTTCAGGAAAATGATCAGCAATTCACAGCCAAAAAACCCACAAGCGGGTAAACAAAAATATCCTACCAAGCAAACCAGTAAACCACCTGCCTCATCTCACTCCCTATTCAAAAGGTATTATTACAGATTTTCACTTTGATCTGTAAATGACAACAGTGAAAAAATGCATCAACATAATTAGCAAAATAAACTGAACTAAGAGTCAAATTGTCCACATCTGAATGCCAAATCATCCTGCACTGATCTTTTAACACCTTATTGGAATGGGAAGCTTTGCACTTTACAACTGTAAAATTCAAGTTTTGGTAGAAATGCTTTCTTTTTCATTTATTTTTTACATGAAGGTCATGAGTCTTGGACGCAGTTTCTTGAAGATAGTTTGAAATTATTTCTTGGGCCTGGAGTCTACCTAGATTTTTCACAAATTTTTGCACGCCTTTAGAGAGAGTAAAACAGAATCATACAGATGCTTTGTAGCTTGTAAGGACAGACATATCAAGTACATAAAACTTCAACACATAGAATTTCTTTCATTTATTTAAGGAAATCACTATTCAAGCACAAATTGACATGAACATATCATCTTACTTAATTTTCATATAAACATAAGAGAGTTTTGCTTATTCAATTTTTTTTATTGAAAAAGAAAACCCAAAAACTTTTAAAACACTGTAGAAATTAAGCTAATAATTTTACATTTCACAAGACCCAAGTGTTCTCTTACATATGAGATTCTTTTTGATGCAATTTAAAATTAGCAGCTTCTGAAACATCTGCCAGAGATAGATGCTTTGGACACTGGCAATTGCTAAATCATATGCAGCTGTACACATTTTTGATAGCCCTTATAGCTCACAAAACTGCTTCAACAGCAATAAATCTAAACAATTCCCTCTATTATAATCAGTGTTATCATGGGTTTTTTATACACAAAAACAATGCTTGCAGGTTTGGAAGCAAAAATTTTAAAAAAAAACTTCTGTTCAGATTACATAGATTTCATCTATTTTAAGATACTGTGATTTTTCTTGAGATTGTAATAATGAGGAAAACGCAGGGAAAAATATATCAATCTTGTTTTTCTGTGGAAAATAGTGTCCTTTTTGCAATCACTTCTAGAATATGCCAAGAAAGAAACTGCTTTCAAATGAGAAGGAACTTGAATTCTTCATATCTTGATATGAGATAGTCATGACATTCATACTGGCTTTGTATTTTGTTGGGACCTGAGCAGTAGAAAAATTATTCAAATTACCATGAAAGAATAGCACAAACCAGTGGAAAAATAAGAAATGGAGAGCTGTGACTAAAAGAAGAGCCCAATGGTATGGGTCCTCAGTTATAATTTTCTGGATTCTCAGCTTGACTTATATATTATAGAGAAGGAGATAGACTTACCTGAACACCAGTCACGAGGTGTTATCAGGGAAGGTTAACATGATATGAGACCAAGTATTTTAGAACAACTGCAGAGACAAAGAAGACAGGCATGTTCAGCCAAGGGTCTACTTAGTTTGTACTGACTACAGGTGTCCGCTTCACCATCTACAACTTCTGCAGGGGATGCTGTTAATCTCCTCTCTTGTGACCAGTGACAAGAACAAGGAAATGGAATGAAGCTGTATGAGAGGAAATTTAGACTGGACATTAAGAAAAGGCTTTTCACTGAGAACCTTTGTGGTTGGTCACTGGAGTGGGTACCCCAGAGAAGTGGTCATTGCACCAAGTCTGTTGGAGTTCAAGGAGCATCTGGACAAAATCACACGATTTAGTTTCAGGTTTTCCTGTGAGAAGCGGAGTGTTGTACTCAATGATTCTTAAGGGTCATTCAATTTTTTCTATGGTTCTATGAAAATACACACAAAAAAAATCAGCTGACAATCAAAACAACTTAACTAGATGGCACTATATTTTTTATACTCTAATATCCTTGGTCCTGTTTCTGTGCACTACAATGGTAGGAACGTTTAAACAATCAGATTCCATCTGGATACTTTGTATTAGGAAACCAAAACCAGTGACCTTGACATCAGCTCCCTGAATCTCCAGTTTTCTAGCAATAGATTAGAAATAAGAATATTAAAAATCTCTTTTACATGGACTTTGGAAAAGAAAATAGTCATCAATGTTTTAAAAACTAAATCTAAAATGATACCACCAGAGAAAAATCCAGGGAGAAAATTTATCTATTTTTATTCAGTGTAAATACTTTTTAGTGCGCATTAAATGAAGTTTGATGTGATATGTTGAAGGAAAAGAAGAAAAAAATGAGAACATCAAAGCAAAACTTATCTGCTGAGGCAGGTAAGTGTACTGTTGAAAAAAAATGGAATCATAAATCACTATTTACAATGAATAACCTATTTAAAATACCTTTTTACTTTATTTTGATGGAAATGTCATTGTTTAGAGTATGCTCTATTTTGTCCTGGTTTTTAATTTGGTTTTAGTTTAAGTTGGATAGAAGTTATTTTTTAGAAACTCCTTGGATACTGTAAGTTCTGAGTGAAATTTAGCATCATGACAGCTCTGATGGCAATAACAGTCATTAAGCTGATCATTATGCACTTGGCCTCCACAGAACTAGAGAAATGCTGTATGAGCAATCACTCTCTGGAAAGATCTACCAGGTGCACCCGCTCTAGGATTGGGCACCCTGCAGGATCCATTGAGGATGTTTTCCCCAGAGGAAACAAAGACATTTCATGGGTCCGGAACTCAAGGTTCATAGCATCAGCCCTACCACCAGGAGGGTTCAGTAGAAAGTTAGACAAGATCTGTTCAATATCTTTCAAAAGCATATTTGGTGAAAAAGCATTCTTTAGTAAAAGCATTGTTTCATCCAAAGCAGATGCATTTCAAAGCTCTTTTACCTTATAAAATGATGTTTTTTCAGCCTTTATGGAATTTTAAAACTGCTTTACATACAGGATGGTAATTTCTTGGGCAATATTCATGGAAAGTGGAAATGTATAAGCTTTTCACTGAATAGATACAAGACATGCATGCAAAAGAATAATTTTCCTAGGGTTTATATAACTAAACACACTATAACAGAAGAAATCTATACATGTTCACAAATAGAACAAAATCCAATGTTGAGTTCTAAAAAGGATGTATCTTAACATGACTGCCTCTATGAAGACTTCCACAATCCCATTTGAGCATTATGAATTTTTGATAGTGAGTAAGACACCACCCAGAGGAAAAA
>VWYO01028209.1:37343-67037 GCA_013400275.1 Rhadina sibilatrix | reverse complement strand
TTTTTTTTTTTTTTGCAATTAAATATACTGCAGAAACCAAAACACCGGGTTTGAGGCATTATCTTTAAATTTTGGCCCCAGAAACTCTCTTGCTCCATTGATCTAAATGGGGATTTTTTCCAGCAAAAGTATGGAAGTGGGTGAATATTTCAAGTAGAAAGTACATAGAGAAAAAGAATATGAATTAGTGTGAAAAACAAGTTCTGTTTCCAAAGGTCTCTAAATAAACTACAAATACGTTATCATCTCCACAATCTTCCGTGTGAAATCTATTTTTACTCTTTTCAAAGAGAGTGAAACAAAAGGACAAGGAAACAAAATGACTTGAAATTATCAATGAAAAATCCAGAAGCAGAATATATTCAGAAAGCTCTTGCAAATGTGTGAGACACTTGGGCAATGTGTGAAACCAAAGTTCAGCCAAAGGGCTTCTGAATTGCATTCTGTTTCTTAAATAAGCGAAAGAGATTCTCCACAGTGCCACTGGTTATGCACTTGGTGCCAAGCACAGAGTGGTTCCCCTAGTTTCAACTTTACTCTTTGACAGACTTTGTTGAAGGACGGAGAAAGAAAAGGAAAGACACTACACTGCAACAGTAGAACAGAAAATACTGTCCTTATATTAATGCATTAGTTTTAAAATGCCTAGATTCAGTTATTTTCAAATAATAAACTCAAAATAATTTATTTTCAGTTAATTTGATATAGTTTAGTCATTTCTGTGGTTGTATCTCTAACAAAATCTGCTTTGTCAAAAAATATTAGTCAAGACATTTCAATGGTGCATTGGCCAACAGGTAATTTTTCACATTTCATTTTTTGATGAATGCATGAAACAACAGTCAAGAGCAGTTCTCTCATTACCTATTCAACAGTAGCCAAGCTGTTGCTTACTGATTGTTAATAAAATCTTACTAATGGTAGAGAATTTAATCTCACATGATTTTGGTGATCAGATACATAAAAACATGCTCATTACTGAAGGCTGGAGGGGAAGGAAAGTTAAGGCCTTAAGTACCTTTGAGTTCCTGGCCCTAAATGACCTCAGTTTCCTGCAACTTTGATATGAATTTAACCTTCACAGTCCCTCACAGAGTACTAAGGACTTGATTTATTCTATGACCTCAGAAATTCTGGTCATTATTTTCATCTCTCTGGGTCAGACAGGTTAAATTTTGTCGTAAACCCAGCTGACACTGGTATCACATTAATTGCTTTCACTGGGTCAAAGTTGATGACATTGCAGCCCATTTTACTGTACTCTTTAACCCCATACTTAAATCTCTGTCAGATACTGTATTTCAGTTCTCTGTCAGAATTTATTCCTTCAATAAATTGTATTTTTTGTTCCTTCTGAAATGTTTGCAATCGTCATCTCCTTTTTAACTGACATTCCAGCAAAGATTTTCTTTCTAAATGCATAACATTACTTTTTGAGAGAAATCCCCATGAATAATTTGCTGCCTATCTAATTTAAATGTAGCTAAACTATGAGCACCAGAACCTTTCAGAAGCAGAGGTTTCTTTTCCTTAGAAGAGATGTTAAGTTTCTGCTCATCACTATGGGAACTGCAGGAATACACAGAGCTGGAGATATGCACTGCCTGAAGTAAAGGACAGTGCTTGTTATGGGTTACCAAAAGAGGACGTTCAGCTGGCTCATGACTTATTCGCTGAATCCTCTTTGTTTAAGAGGGCAACAGTTTGCTGTTATTTCTATTGGCTGAAATAAAGAATCCTCTCCTTTGGGTGATAACAATGGACATCACAATCAGTTCATTGCTGTTTTGGAGATTTACATGTGTTGAGATTGAATGGTCACCCTGTGGGAAGTCTGAAGGGAGCTTCATCAGCACTCTGCTTGCTGCCCTTTTTGACCAAAATATCTAGATATTTTTCACAAGGTAATAAAGGAATGGAATGTGTACATACTGTACTTTGCTGAGTAGGTTGAACAAAACAATGGGTTTGAGACAAAAAAAAATTGCATAAATTCTGTTTTTATTTTTGTGTGTATGTGTGCATGTGTGATTTTTAAGCTGTAATTATGGAAGCTCTGTAAAAATTGAGACAACATGGTTTCTGATCCTAATTAATTTCTTTTGCCAAACAGGAGGACAATACTAAATCTTCCTTTTGAGCTAATGGACAGATTCCAGAGAAAATTATGTTGGCAGTGTGTAATTTGCCAATGAACATATATTCTAATTTTTTTTTTTCCTGAAGGGAAAATAATCCATAGTCTGGATAATTTTTTTCCTTGAAATGTAAGCCAAATCCTAGATTTATGGAGACAAGAGCGTGAAATACATTGTGTTTGAAATAACTGGTAGACTTTTAGTCCAACAAATCACTCAATTAACATTTATGAGTAAAATTTAACTGGTTACAAATAAAAATTTAAGGTCGGTATTCCTGTGATGGATTACTGGATAGAATCATAGAATAAAACAATTGCGAGGGGAACTCAAGGTTCATCTGATCCCACCTCTCTTGGCAAAATGACAACATCTCAGATTATACTTTTGAAATGTTTTTCAAGATCCACATTCTACTTTTCTAAAAATAAAATTGAGACAGTCTAATTGTATGAACATAATAGTTTCACATATTCTATTACCAAATGGCTCAATTTATTTAAAATAGCACAAATATTACAATGACGAGGAAACAAAATTATCAATGACTACTTGAGTCATCAATAGATAATTCTCAGACCAACTTAAAATATCCAGAAGAACCTGCAGAAAAGCAAGAAATAGTAATTTGAGTATTGTTAATATAATGGGATACATTACCTCATCTTTTGCATGTATATCCTCATTAACATTGAGATTAATGAATGGTGCTAATTGATTGATATTTATATTGGTAGTCTAGATGAAGAGATCGAGTCCACCCTCAGTAAATTCATGGATGACACCAAGTTGTGTGTGAGTGTAGATCTGCTGGAGGGCAGAAAGGCTCTGCAGGGATATCTGGACAAGCTGGATAACAGGCCAAGGCCAATAGCATGAGGTTCAATAAGGCCAAGTGCAGGGTCCTGCTCTTGGGTCACAACAATCCCAGGCAGCACCGCAGGCTGGGGGCTGAGTGGCTGGAAATCTGCCCAGCAGAGAAGGACCTGGGGGTGCTGGTCAACAGTTGTCTGAACATGATCCAGCCTGCGCCCAGGGGTCCAAGAAGACCAATGGCATCCTGGCCTGGATCAGCAATGGTGTGGCCAGCAGGATACCTGAATGTTCACCTGTACTTTAGCAAGTGTTTTCCTGAAAAGGTGCATGTATAACTGTGGATGCTGCTGTGCAAGAGAGCCTTCCTAGTGCTTTATCTCTTCATTCACACACAGGATGACACTGCAGTACAGGAAGTATTACAGTTCTTCTTTTTTCCTTTTTTCTGACTATGTACAAGGCAAATATTACTTGAGGCAGAATAAGTTACTTTCCTGCCTTTTAGAAGACAAGCAGTTTTCCAGAAGAAAGGAAAAAATCTGACACAGTTATGGCTACTTCAGCTACCAGTAAGGCAGTCTTGAAATCATATATGCTCCAGAATTAGACAGCAGCAACTAAGATGAAATTCTTTGGATTCCCTGTCCTTATTTCTCTCCAGCACAAGCAGCATGAGACCAATAAAAATAGTTTTCTTCCTTCTTTGAAAGGAAGGGGACTTATCAGTGCTCTGTTGTACTTATTAATGCTTTAGATAACAGTGATGCTCTCATTTATTTTATCTGACATATGCTAACATATTTTTGTGGTGATTTTTGCTGTCATATATTGGTTCTTTTCTTTATGAACACTTCTATTCTCCTATGTTGGCAAGCAAAAAGTAGTTATCTGTAGCTTACAGAAGTGCTACAGACAGAAGGGTACAGAGGGAATTTTTTTCTTCTTATTGTTTTCTTATTAACTAACTTGAAATAGCCATGGCCTTTCTGTTGACGTGAACAAGTTTTGTATTCCCTGGGAAAAAAAATTACAATTCAATAGTGATTTTAGTACACCTCAAGAAGCATTTTCTGAATTCCAAACATATTCTAAGGGCTTAGAAATGAGCTAAAGTATTTTTTCTTGAAATTTTACTCATGTTTTCTCTTCCTACTAATTTGTGTAAAAGAAACAGCAACATAGTAAGATAGGAGAGGAAATCTTAAAAGAAGAGCTCTTGCAATTTTTCTGAAAGCTTGAAAATATTAATAAAGAGTAAAAGAGTAAAAGATGTTTCAGTGTGAGTTTCTGCTTGGAAGTTTATGAAAATATCATGAGATTGCCACATGTCCTGGCTTGTGTAGGATATTTGTTTAAGAAACTGGTTATGGCCAATGCCAAAATTGTATTATTAGGATCTGACAGCAAACAACCCTCTACCTGCCCTAAGGAATATTCATGAAATATATGTTGGTTTTGGTCAAGCACAGGGCTAATTATTTCTGTCCTTGTGAGGAGGTGGAGCCTGTGGTTGTGTGAGCATTATTTTCCTGATGGAATACCATCTGACCTCATAGCCTCATGGGTTGAAATAGACTGCATCTCTCTTCTGAGAAGGATGTTCCTTTGCAGTGGAGCAAGTGTGAGGGATGGACTGATGGGGTATCAATGGTTCTGAGCAGAGGGAGAGGAATGGGAGGTGAGATCAGTCAGATCAGCCTCTGCACTCTCTTTTGTGCACTTTTTTATTAAAATTATTGCTGTCATTGTTCACTGTCTCATGTTATTGCTCTTTCAAGTAATTGTCATTGTTCTTATCTCAAGGTGCTTCTGCCTTTTGTGCTTGTAGCTGAAAGGGGAAAGGAAGTGCGGGGAGATATGGATTTTTAGTGGGACTATTGAATTGGAGAATACCATTCCTAAAACATGACACCGTATTAAACCTAAAACAAATATGGCAAGGACAGGACAGAATACAAGCATGCAGTGCTTAATCCTCTATTATATACATGTATGTTCCAAACTATCCACTGCTTGTTATGGATTGGTGGGAAAGCTGCTTCATGTTTCTATTGGTCTGCTATAAGGCTAAGCTTCCAGCCCCTGCCCAACATCTCTTCTTCCTCTGGGTCAATCCCACAACAAGCGAGGAATCTGCTACAGGGCATATGAAACAAAGTGTAAGATTTCTACCCAGCTGCCACTTAAACCAGAGACTCTCCAATGTTGTGGGTCACACAGCAGGACCATGCCGCCTCTGTCTACTCACAGGGAAAATGTCATCCTGTCCAGGGACAGCGTTTCTATATTATGTCATAAAATTTCATCTAACATATCTCTTCACAGTGCATTTCCTCCCATTTACACAGAGTTAGAGACCTTTGCTTGCTGCTAGCTGTTTAGCCTGAAGATAATGAGATGACATGGAATCTGCAAAGCGAAAACAAATTTTCCCAGGCTGCAGACTAAAAGTGAAAATGGGCCCTGAGGAAGACTTATGTACCATGTAACTCTTGTCAGGATAACTGAGACTTAAGTGGCACATAGGTAATGTTTTATTTTCTGGCACATGGATAAATTCCATCCTAACTGTAACTTTGTAAAGCAAGTTAAAAATAAGTATTAGATCATTCTCTGTTCCCTAGTGTATTGCCTTACCTGTGTTTCAAGAATTACCTTGTGTTCAAAGTAAAATTAAAAAGTCAGAAAAACAGAAATAAGTCTAAGGCACGGAATGAAAGAATTTTATCAAGAATGTGCAGAAGTTAGGAAATTATTTCAGTTGTTATTTTAGTGCTTATTAGACACTCTTGGGATGCTATATTTTATGATCTTAAAGTTTTTCACACTAATGTCACGCTTAATTGGAACACAAGCTGTGCACTGATTAAGTAGTCATAACAGTAATATTTTAGTTTTACAGTCTGATTTTCAGGATTTTTAACTTGTAGGTAGTAGCAAATTATTTTGTTAGCTGTAAACTAAGTTTACTTTGCATGATTGCACTTAACAACTTTTTGGAAATCTTTTTCCTCAATGTTACTATTAGTGATGTTCATTTTTGCATGCTGTTTAGTAAACTGTAATCTTTTTTAAAGTTTATTTTTAAAATTCTTTTGTTATTTGACAATGTCCAACTACATCTGAATAAACTTTCTGTTGAAACACTATCATCAAGCTGTGTCATTTGACCCTAGATGAATAGCATCAAAGATTGAATGTGCTATTTGTTAACAACTGAAACTATAGATACTAACATACCCAGAAATACTAGATTCTACATTGTTCTTGATTCCAACACTCAACAACAATCACTAATGAGCCACAATCACAGGCACATAATTGTCAATTTACAGAAAAGTTTGTAGAGGTTATCAAAATAGTGGTGAAATGGACAAACCAATATAAGGCACTAAACCAAAAATTAGGATTCTTTTGGGCATTTTATTTGTTGTTAAAATTAATTTCTTAAGTGACTAGAATGTTTAAGACAACATTGTATGGGGAGTGATAGTATAACAAAGTGGTAATAGTCCAGATCTGATTCCAGGGTAGAACAAGGATTAAACTGTAGCTCTATTTAATACTTAAATATTAAGTTGTGGTTTTGATGAGAACATATTTCCAAAAAGTCATCGTAACTCCGCAATTTAGGGAAGAATATTTCCCTGCACATTAATAGGCCTGGCAATCAGCAAGATAAACCGTTCAATTTGCATCACGTTTATCTTTTCTGCTTCCTATTTTTGCATTTAATATATGCGGAAGCATTTTATTGTATGGCACTTTGTTTTGCTTGGCAACATCACAGCTGTAACAACCAAATATACAGAAACAATGAAGCCTCTTTTGCAAAGAATAAAGGAAACATCAGGAGAGATCTATAGTTCCACCCTAATGAACCAATTCAGTGCATGTTTATTCATCACAGTAACAGCTCACATGGGAAGGCCAGAAGCACTAGCATTGAGACGAAAATTGAGGCTCTGATACTTTATTTTACTTCGTGCCATAGCTGGTTTCAAATTCTAGTAGTTAATGGGTACTAAAATCCGATAACTTTGTGCTGCATCAATAAAAAAACTAAATTAGCAGAAAACTGAAGAGAGGAGAGGAGAGGAGATACTAAAATGCACCCCTGTAATGTATACCACAGGTGGGTTTAAAGCACTAAAGACAGGTCAGTTGTAATGAAAGCCTTAAGCTAATGTTAGCACATGGGTATTCCTCCCTCATTTCAGATTCTCTCATGCTTTCAGAGCATTGTAAATTATCTCGTATTAGTTGGGACTCCATAGACTTCTTCTCATTATGCAGGCATTATTCAGGATTGATCATCATTGGTTAAAGCTTGTTATTTCTGTCAACATTAGTTTCAGATTCAGTTCCATAAGGGCACATTACCTAAATACATTCAACTTGGCTCGGCTCTGAAGCATTGATTTCCCACATCATTCCTCACTATATTTCTCCTCAGAATAATCTCTGCATCAGCTCCCCCTCCAAAGTCTTGGAAGAGATTCTCTGAATGCAAAAGAGTGCTTGTAGATAAACCAAATTTTTGTGGTGTTATGCACAGATGACTAGGTGCAGTGAAGTCAGAGACATACAGAAGCTAAAATATCTGTAAATGACACTATGACTGAAAAGAGGCTGAAATCAATAAAGTATGATCCCTTTCAAAAGAAATTCTCTGAATTCTGTTACATATTGCTGATGGATGCAATTTTTATTTCAGTGCAGCCAAGAAAACTTGTGATTGCTAACAAAAGTAACAATAGTTTTTTAAATTACCATGTAACACCTCTAGATTAAAGTCTTCAGAAGGATCCGAGGGTTGTGCTTTCTGTATCATTACTATTACAGAGATAATTGTGGCATAACCCCATCCTTATTATTCCCACCAAGAAATACAACAAATTCTTCTACCCTTTTTCTTGTACCTCCATCTCCAGATTAAATAAGCTAGATCTATTCCTCCAAAAGTGGCCTAAGAACAAAGGAAAACCTTGATTTTGGTGCAAACAACTTTCTTATTATTCAATATTATACTACGAAAATTTCCTAGCAGAGAGAACAGGGACCTATTTTCTACACATTTTGAAAGATTCTTAACTGCTTGACTTCTTTTGGTAACCAATATTATGGATAATATAATATCAAAGCATCTTTTACTTTCTTCACCTTGGATGTACAGTGAAGGTATCTATGTACAAAATATACTACAGACATGATTGTGCTGAACCATAGACTGGCCTCTTCTACAGTCTGTGTGATTTTGAAATTATGATCTTCACACACAAGATAGATAAGAGAGATGGAAGCAATGTAGGAAAGTGTCAAAAAAAAAGTGGCTTCAAATGTTTTATTTCTCCCTCTTATGTTTGGGTACTAGCCACATTTGAAGAGCCCCATGGGAGAAACAGGTTGCTGATCACAGAATAGCTTAAATGAGATAACCCTTGCAGCAAGTTGTATAAAGTATGTGCTTGACTGTCAGGCAGGACAGCATAAAGCTTTCTCTTGTTCTGATAAAAGATCTATCCAATGGGAAACACAATTTTAGAAACAGATCATAGGAGACCATCACATTTAAGACTTTTTTTTCCTGGCTTTCTCTCCTTTGAGATAGACTGACAGGGAAATTTGAAAGTATGTCTTTTCCTCTGAGTTTTGGAAGGTTATCTTTTAGGTTCATTTTATGTTCTCTGAAACATTGATAACAACCTGCCAGAGCTGATGTGTTTACATCGATTTTTAGAGGTAAGAAACATATATAACTCAAGAACTGAGTGGGTCTTAAAAAAAATCATGGTGGAGTTCAGTAAAAATCACTTTGCTACAAACAATTAGAGTTAAAATGTCTACTGTGGAGAAGTGGTATTTTGAAAAGTGGATTCTTAAAAAATCATTATATTTTTAGAAAGCTTATGAATTTTTATATTTAATTTAAATTAAAAAAAAAAAAAAAAAGGCTGAATGCCCTTCTTCTTTCTAGATATTTTGTCTTCACTTTGGTAAAGAAATCAATGCCCTGATCAGGGGTGAAGAAGGGAAAGTGAATAGGAAATGAAGAAGGAAGATGTTACTATTTTTCATTTGTACTGAAAAAAATAAAGAACCATAAAATTACAAATGAATCTTTGAGAAAATATATATTATATGTATAACATTATTATTAGAATCTGTAACTAAACATGTATGACCCTTTCCAATAATGGCATTTATAGGAAAGGCAATGTCTGACATTGGGTCTTGCAATGCAAGGCCACAGAGACATTCTGTGAATAGTTATCTCAAACCTAATACTGGATGCATGTTAAATCCAAATACATGTGAGGAAGGTTCTGTACTAACTTGATTGAAACTGAAAGATTCATAAGGAAATTAGAGCTAGCAAAATTTGAAGACACATTTATACCTTTTAATCAGCCTAGCTGGCTTCTCACTTGACAACATACCTTCAGCAATCCGGAAAACTCATCCATGCTATGCAGGCATTTGCAAGGCTCTAAGTGGTGTGGAACATTACTTGGACTCTCCATAGAGAATTCTTTATGACTGTACATTCCTCCAAAGCCCTTGATACCTCATGTTGGGGCTACTTAGTGGGATGTTAGAAAGCTAATAAGTAATTTTTTCCCATGCTGCTTGTACTGCAGAAGTGCAGACAGAGTTTTAAAGCTTCATTTTGCCTCTCTGTTTTTTGTAGTTACATATGCGGCATCAATATTTGATCTAGAAATATTTATTAGAAGCTTTCTACACCTATGTATAACTTCAGTCTATAAATTAATATTGAACATTAGTGCAAAGCTTTTAGCTGACAGAGTGAAGAAAGGTCAGCTTTTCTTCAAGCAGGTTTGCCACATTACCATTATTTGCTGGACATACCTCCCAGAGTTGTCCTCAGAATGATTTCTATTTAAAGCCCTATTGGAAAGATATCAAGAAAAGAGAAAGTATACAAAAGGCTTCTTTTGGATTTCACAAATCCATAGATAAATGAAAATGGTTAAAAAAAATCAAGATATGCAAATAAGTACTTGAAAGGGTCATTGATCAGGTGTACTCTAATCCTTTCCTTTACATGTGATTGTAACAGCAGCTTTTAGATAAAATTGTTTTATAAGGATGCCAATGCAAAGAGTCTCTCGGGGATGCCTGATCATGTTTATGGTTTTCTCTTTTAATCTTTTTTTCCATTTTGTCTGGCCTCCTGCTCATTGACACTCTTTTCTGAACTCCCTTCAAAATGTCATTTTCATATTTTAATAAACCGCTACAGTTTTCTTGTTGACTAATGGAAAAATAATAACCCTCTTTTGCAGAAATCTTCAAATGTGCTTCAATTCTGTAAGGGATTTCAAAACCTACTCCAACAGTGCTAAGACTCTCAATGTTAAAAATCTCTATAGATTGTGGCTAGGGACTGCATTCTTTTTGGCATTGTGCTGGTGTGTCAACTCTATCATCCTGCTGAAAATATCCGTGCTATTGACTTTCTGTGACAATGGCTGAGTGCCTTCCTTGGCATACAGAAAACTGAAGTACAGGTTTAAGCTTCCCTCAGTATCCCACATCTGTGATACTCAATACATTTTAACAGCTCTGTCACTTCAAAGCAACCTTCCTCTCAAGCAGTCCTTTGCCTAATTTAAGAGAGCCTTTATTTTAGAGGATAATAAAATGACATTTTTTTACAGATATTTCCTTTAATGTTCTCTTTAAGTGTACGAAGAATTTTACAAAACTTTCGTGACTGTAATTAAGATTTTACAGGTTCTCTGTATGTAAATCACACGACTAAAACATTCATGCAGTTATCCCATGAAGCAAACAATCCACTAATATTAATGGTCCTTATTAAGGTTAATAATTTTGCAGCTTTTTGAGATTCTTACTTAATTTGTTGTATGTCAGCAGATCTCTACTGATTTTCAGTTGGTACATAAAGACTTGGGCTTATCTGTTTTCTTCTTTTATTTCCTTCTGGGTCACATATTTTTTGCAATTTTCTTTTCAATTTTATTTATTTATTTATTTATTTTAATATCATGTTTTGAGTGTGTCTTCTGAGCCTGCCTTTCTAAGACTTTTTGTCTATTTTACACGTAGGAGGAAGTATGACAAGTCTTGGGTAAGGCATATGAACTTAGCCAAAAGCACTGACTTCTGAGGGTGTTTGTCACTTAACACATGTCTAGCCAACATCTCTGCCTGCTCAGCTCTCCTAAAAGAAAATAGAGCATAACAGAAAAAAAAATTGAAATCACTTTAAAATGGCAATTTAAGAGCAATTTATATACAGTTACCCTTCAATTTTGACAATACTACAGATTCATCTTTAGATATTCAAAGGAATATTTTGAAAGTATTCTCAACCCTGAAAAATCTTTATACTTCAACCAAAACAAGTAGAAACAGACTGCTTCAAATTTACCATTCTGTTTTTTTCCCTGCCATAGGAATAATGTCACTGCAGTTGACATGTTCCCACATTCCAGCAAATGCTCCTGTATTCATTTCATTGAAGTAAGATTTTCCAAAAGAAAAACATTTCATAGCAATATTTTACTGGCTTTATTGAATTCCATTTTGTAAAAAAAAAACCAAAAAAAAAAAAAAAACCCAAAAAACAACAACAACAAAAACAAAACAAAACAAACAAACAAAAAAGAAAAAACAAAACAAAAAACCAACCAAACAAACAAAAAAGAAAAAACAAAACAAAAAACCAACCAACCAAACAAACAAAAAAGAAAAAACAAAACAAAAAACCAACCAACCAAACAAACAAAAAAGAAAAAACAAAACAAAAAACCAACCAACCAAACAAACAAAAAAGAAAAAACAAAACAAAAAACCCCCTGCTGTTTCTTCCTTTATATGCTTGGGGATATTTCAATAATTGTTCTCTTATAAAGACATATTTTCCTTACTGGATTACTTCAGTCCTCATATTCTGAGTACAAATCTAGTTACCAGAGAGCACAGTGTGGGAGGAAATGCTACAGAAGAGATTCCTTCTCAGTAGCTGTACTGGAAGCCTTGCAGGAGACACTGTATTGAGGAGCTGGTGACCTTGAACAGCCCAAGTCTCCTGTCCTGGGGCTTGTACTCCAGAAACCCACAGACAGAACAACCAGCTGCAGGGGAGCTGCTAGTGCACCCTGTGTCAGCTTCTGGTGGATGCTACAGCAGGGATAACATCCCAGACTGTTAGGAAACCCTCTATTAGCTGAACAACTTCCTGATGGAAACCTGGAATATGTTTGGGAACAGCAAAGTTGGAACAAAGGGTGGAATAGGGTGGCTCTGACCATGGGCTGTTGTGCCTCAAGGAGTTGATGATCCACACTGCCCCTGACATGAGCACAGGCAGACCAGTGCTGGCTGAGCCACTTATGCAGTGCAGCTTCAGGCTGTGTGGTGCTGCAAAATTCTTGGCCACAGGACACACTCAGCCAGTGTGTTGTAGCTGAGGAGCCTGCAGGCTGCTCCCACCCACTCATTACCCACAAGTACACACTGTGCCCCTATCTAAGGTGTGAAGCAAGAAGTTCTTTGGTTGCAAACATCCATTTTGTTTGACAGTACAACTGCTGAATAAACATTTTTTTCCTTAAGAAAACTGTATATAACAACTCAAATGGCCAAAATGGAAGATAATTCACCATAGACAGGTTCTGTGCAGCACACAGTTGGAAAATGCATCAGTGCTGTGTCAGATGATGCATACATGCAGAGTGTGTAGCATCTGAACTGGTGTAAGACTTTTCTGCTGTCTGTATTCCTCTTTTTATACTACTTTGTTTAAACAGCTACTTTGTTAAACCATTTATTGTCCACCCTTGCTTTCTGAGATCCAGGTAGAACTCTACACTCTCTCTCTATCCCTTCAAATACAAAGTGCAAGGGAGTAGAGGATTCAGAGACAAGGATCTTTTTCAAGAAAGGGTTTGAAAAATAGGACAAAGAAGATGTGTTGGTGCTAAATGATACATTGGAAAATTTAATTAAAGATCAGTGACATTATAAACCAGAAAATATCATCAAGTTTCAGCATCATGGAAATTTCAGTTTAACTTTGGATAAAAGAGATGTTGCCCTTTGGATTGGTACCAAAGATTAAAATTCACATTATGAAAAAATTGTGTTCAGAGTCAAGCGGGACAAATTTCTTAATCTGGTAAAACACTTTTAGTAACTTGCAGCACAGCCACAGAAATGGCAGTCTGCAAATGGAGATTAAAAGATCAAGCTGAGAAGGAAATTACAGTGAATTCAAGAAGGAGCTTATTTCAGTGTAAAGAGGGGAGATCCTGAGATGACTATTGCACCTGCTATTTGGCTGCAAGTCACAAACCAAGATATTAAAGTGCATTCCCAATACTTGTTGCTACACAAATAGCAAGTTAATGGACCTAATACAAGCACCCTGTGCTTGCAATACCAAATTAATATTGCTTTTAGAACATATAAACAAGTAACAAAGGCAGACTTTCAAGGCTTCACAGACTTAGTGGCAAATTATTACTAAATCCTTGGCTTAAAGGTAAGTCAGGAGAAAGTGGAGGTTGTAGATTCAGCCTCCCAATCACCACAAATTTGTCTTACAAAACAAATTTGTAAGACTCATGTCCTGGGGATGGGTAGTAATATGGTAATACCAGCTGGATTAGGAGTTCTGATGCATATGCAAAGCTTAGTTATGGATGGTATGATCAGATTTAAAGGTAAAAGTGACCCAGAACTGCCTGTAACTTGTGATTCTATAATGAATGAGTGGATTAAATTTTCACTTGTCCTTAAGTATACAGGTACACGAAAGTTTAGTCAAGTTAACAAAGAAAGTTTACCGACTATCTCCTGATCTTTTTTTCCCACTAAAATCAGCTGGGAACCCCAGGATTAGCAAATATTTTTTTAAGATTTTCATTTAAAATAAAATAAAAAAATTATTTTATTTCTAAGATAAATTTGCATTTGATAGCCTGAGGCAGGTACATATACAAGGAAAAATTATGAATTTATGTCAGTTTTCAACAAAATAAATATATTAAAATATTTTCAGCATATATAAAATTATTCAGTGTAATTATTCTCTTACAGAAAAATACCTTCACTAACCACTTATGACATGGGCATCTATTGTAGTAAGAAATGCCCAGAAATGCAATCTGAATTAATTTAGTCCAGTACAGGCAAAAGGATTTTCAATAACTTCTTCCTTTTAAGTTCTTTTGTTCTTGAAAATACATCTATGAAACTTCAAGTGTGGATTTTCAACTTTATTAGGAAATAATTTATTTTAAAACATATATAAATAAAAAAAAATAATGTGTTAGTTAAATTACTTTGGAATAAAAATAAATAAATGTA
Source organism: Rhadina sibilatrix (assembly GCA_013400275.1). Classification (NCBI taxonomy): domain Eukaryota; kingdom Metazoa; phylum Chordata; class Aves; order Passeriformes; family Phylloscopidae; genus Rhadina; species Rhadina sibilatrix. The sequence continues at coordinate 52,719 of VWYO01028209.1, read as the reverse complement.
CTTCAGTGAAGACTACTTTGTAATGAGCAGCAGTTTTCAAGTCGTGATTAAAACTGAACAATCTGGGCAGGAAAAATTCTAATAAATTTCTAAGAGGGACCTATATCACTACTACCAGCAAAATTTCCTTTTAGCTCTAGCTGCCTACACAAACAATTAAGCAGAATTTCCCGGCCCACCACAATCACACTATGAGCTTTTTGTACTGTGCATTTATGGCTGATTCAGTCTCTCTGCTACACTGGACTGAAAGTACTGCCATACACTTTTAAATCCTGAATAGATCATGATGGGGTTGCTCTAATTTCTTCCATTCTACTGACATGCTAAACAGCTGCAAATGTTTGAATTAAACGGCCACTGCATTAATACAAACCCAAATTCTCAAAGAAGGCATGCACATAAATGCAAAATACTGTTCGCATATTTCTAAAATAAATTGTAAATTACTTTCTTATGATACTGAAATGCAAAATAGTGATGAGGCATTGATAACAATGCTTCAAAAATTTTCTAGTGCTCCATAAAATGATTTTTTTTACACTCTTTCTGCTAATCTGTCATATGAAGCATAGTAAGATAACCACATTTCCAGGAGGTAGGACATATGGGTAAAGGAAACTTGGGCAGCAGCATCAGAAGGAGCTCTTTTAGAAAGTTAAAGATTTCTTTTCAGCAGACCACACCCGAAGCACAAAGCAGCTGTGCTAACCTGAGAAAAGAGGAAGAGCATCCTTGAATCACACTATTTCAGCTCTATCTTATAAAGTAAGTAACCCTAAATTGATAAAGCTAATTTTGATTGAAACACTGATATGTAAGATCTTTGATAGAAGAGATTGGCGATTTTTTTTCAGTAGTTTAAGATATTGCTGAATCTTTGTGACAAACTATCATCTTCTGGAAGAATGCAACATATGCTAACCCTGAAGCAACTCCCATTCTTAGCTCAGACTCTTGGCCTGAGTTCTCTTGTCAAAAGAGGAAGCTAATTTGCTGAACTAAACTTGAACAGCTGAAACACACGCACACACTCCATTCTGCTGACTCTACTACTACAGCAATAACATCTGAAAGAGGGGAAATTGCAAATGCCTGGGAACTGCCTTAAAGAGTATCAGTTGCTTGCTTGGTGAATGTGATTAAAGTCTTTAAAAACTTGTTTGTAATTTTCATTTTTTTTAATTGAAAAACCAAATAAGAATATTTTTTTTATGTCAATATTGCAAAGCAGAGGATACTCAAAGTTACTTGGTTTTGCTAATAAAACGTATACTTTGAGTTTTTAGTAAGATTTATTATAAAATATTTAAATAAATAAAGTGCTTACATTCTACCAACTAATTAGTCCAAAAAAAAAAAAAACAGCCATGACTCTCTATTCAGAATATTTTTTAAAAAATTAGTTCTCTTTATCGTGTTGATAGAGAAAGAAAAATTATCTCTAGTTTGTCAGAAAAGCTCTTATCCATATCTAAATTTACTTACCGTTAAACAAAGATTTAATCTTGTTTTGCTTCCATGCTGATGGCATATTGGAACAAGATAGAGGTCATTTAATGTTATAGTTCTTATTTGTAGACTTTGCTTTTCATCCTAGTAGGTCTCTGGAGAACCTGAATTTTTCAAAAGTCTTTTCCTCTAGACTGGCATTAGGAAAAGATCCTTTCTCAAGTATGAGCCTGATTCTCTCACCAGGGATTACATCCATTCCCAATTAGAAAAGCCATATTAATTAAAACTTCTCCAGAATGTTGCACACTGGGAAATTTGAATGGAATAGTCGCAAGAGCAGAACCACCCACTCTATGATATTCAATCTAAATTTCATTTATTAAGTACAGTAGATTTTAAAAAGCGGATAGCAATCTTAAATATTTTTATCCTCCAACATTTTTAAGAACAAAAAAAAAAAAAAAGAAAAAAAACACCAAAAACAAAACAAAACAAACAAAAACAAACAAAAAACACACACAAAAAAACCAACCAAACAAACAAAAAAAACCCCACCCCACAAAAAACACACCTGCAAAACTTTTAGCCTAGTTTAGACCAATTCAGTATTTTCAAGTCCTCTCTGGATGCTCAGGACAGTTCCACACCAGCCATTACATTTTACCTTCCCTAAGAGGCTTATTTTTCAACTATTTATGTCTTCTTTTATTTTTTTTCCTTACAGATAGATTACTAGCATAAGCTATAAGCATTATCCATTGGGCCTCAACTCTTCCTGTGACTTTTCCTGTCTCTAAGGCCATTCAGGTCTTCACACGTGGGTTACTATCACTCTTTGGCCTCTCAAACCTGTGATGTTGTAGGAAGGTAAAGTTGTTAACAGTCATTCTCTTTTCCTTCTTTTCCTTTGTGTCTTCTGCCAACTGGAGTCATCCTTGTAGGGGGCAGGTGTAGTCCAGGTCTCACATGAAGATTGCTTTTAGACCAGCTTTACCCTACAGTAATGTCATAAAGCTCTAAAGTTTCCCCTAATAAACCTTGTAGCTACATCTGCCTGAAATTAATGAGGAGAGTGTCAAAACTGTTTTTAAGAATGTCGTAGAATCACAGAATCATAGAATGGTTTGAGTTGGGAGGGACTCCCAAAATCATCTGGTTCCTACCCCACCGCCCTGGGCAGGGATTTCACTAAAAGTCATTGAAAGAAAGAGAAGAGGACCAGGAGGAGAGAGAGAAATATTTCCAAAGAAAGAGAAACAAAAAATTCAGCAAAAATTGGGATATATCAAACCATAAAACTGAAATCCACTAGCTCTTCAAATTGTGGTCAGTATGATTCCCTGAGCCTTATACACTAGAATTCAGTATGAACACCAGTGCATAAATGTTCATAATGTTTATAAACCCTTATACAAAAATGGATCATAAATTACTTTGGAAAAAAAGGTGGAATTAAGTTTCCAGGAAACAAAAAAACCAAACCAAACCAAAAAATACCCAAACAGAAGTAACAACACAAAGTAAATAGCCTTCATTTATGAAGGTTTCTTAGGTTAGGAAAGGTGTAAGTGAAGCTGTAATTAGCTTTTCTATATTAATTCCAGCATTATACTTAGAGTGACTGATTTCTTAATTTTCTGAATAAATACAATAATGAGAATATACTTAGTTTTCATATAAAAGAATTCATTTTAGATTAATGATAAAAATTGTGCATTCTTCTAAAGTCAACTTAAACACTTAGTTATATTTAAAAATAACAAATATTTCCTTGTTTGAATATTTGCCTGAGAATAAATTATGAAAAGATGTGAATATGAAAATATGCATTAAAGAAAATGAATCAAAAATATCTCATCAATAAATATGTATTTGTTTCTAAGCAGTTATAATCTATATCTTTCTCTGAAGGCTAGGAGATTTTAAACTGGACCTAGATAAAGCTCATCAGTGAGATAATAAACCTTTCACTGAGCTTAAAATGTATTTAAAACACGTAGCTTTACTAACTTTCTGCTTGTTGAACTCTAATTTGTTATTGTAAATCTAATGTAACCCTCTTGATGTCATATGATATTATGTAAGTTTCATACCAATGTAAAGGATAGAAGAATCAATCCATAAACTTATTCTAGTTCTGCTTCATCATTATATGTTGTGGGTGGGAGAGATAATTTGCTGTGAAAAGCAAATTATTTGAATTACAATGCATTCTTTTTCACAGCACCCTTTCTGTCTGCTTAGCTTCTCTGGAGGGTTAGTTCTGTTTGGCACATCATTATATTTTTAGTTATAATCTTTTATTAACAACAAACAAATATGTTGACAGTGCAAAATATTTTCTTTCATGAGCAGTAAGAGATAAGCAAACAACTTAGCAAATAGAAAAAATATGTGACAGAGTGGAGGTAATACAAATAATAGGTTACATTGAACATAAACACTGTCATAAGCATTAGATCAAAGTCTTGTTTCTAATTAATTCATCCTATTTGAATGTTTCCCTAAGTAATGTTTTTCCATTGCTACATGTTGCTAGCAGTATTTTTATTCCAACTCTCTTGTGTCTTTTATTGCAGTAAGCCATATTCCTTTAGGGCTCAATTCTGCGGTCTTCACTCAATCTAAATTCCCAGTTCAGTCTGGGGGCAGGATTTGCTTGAACAAGGACAAAAGAATTTAGTCTCTAGTGTGTAGTTATAACAGTATTCTCAAAACCTAAATGCATTATATTTTAGCAGAGTCTAGAATTTAATATGGAGCAGAAGTGTCTTAAATTCTACTTCACTTTCTACTTCTGAATTTTTTCAGATAAGTATCTCGGCTTAGTTCTCCATTAACATTGCCACCAATAAGATAAGTAAAATAATGAACAATAAGCTCCTCTGACAGATAATTTGATGAAAGGCTCTGGGTACCTATTGTAGGTCAGATGATGTGAGAGAAATCTCTCATGCAGTATAAAGTTCAGATCACCCACTTAACATTTTCCTTTTTTTGTGACTAGGAAGGGATTCCAGAGCAAAATTCCTTGAGCAATCTGGAGTCAGTCACAAAGTATTTAAAAGACTAGTGTTACATTGCAGCTGAAGTATTAGTTCCCAGGAACCCACGACTTTTGCAGTATGGAAAGTGGGCACACAATTATATTTGCTTCTCCTTCTCCAGCTGTAGCAAGTGTACAAGAATTACACTCTGGATATGAGGAAATATCATTAGTTTATTTTCCAAGGTCTTGTACATATTTCGAGCTCTACTGCCTGGCATGTTTTATGCTAGATAAACATCTGTCTTGCCTATCAGCAAAGCGTCATAGTTCAACTTCCCCAAGTCAAATAAGATATAGCACAACTCACATTGTTCTGTTCCAAATACTAAACTGTGGGACAAATTAACCATCTGTAAGAATATATGCAATTATCCTATTCTAACAGAATTTTGCATTATACTTTGAACTCTCATAGAAAACGTCCTCTAAATCAACAACCTTTTACTGCTAAAAACTTCTAAATAAAATTTGAAGGACTAAAACAGAAGTTAATTTAGATTACCACACACAGTGACTAGAATTACATATAACAGAGCCCAAATGCAATTTTAGACTGCTGCAGAGCACATTACAGATTCACTGAAAGAGCGCAGAAGGTTTTCTGAAGGGCTGAAGAATGTGAACTCATCCCACGTTACGCTGTGCCCAGGTCTGTAATATGCATCTTTAGCAAAAAGTAGCATATGCCCATAGGAAAATGTTCCCTGTATGTGAATCTAAAGCACATTTGTGTAGAGGAGCAAAGTAAAGCCAGGCTTGAGCGTTAGATCTTGTACACCGTAATCTGAAATCTGGGTCTTCAATGACTTAAAAGGCCATCATAAGAATCCCTTTTTGTCTCCACATTTCCTTTTATACAGTTTTAGTCTCTTTCCTGTATAACCCAGGAAAAAAAGAAAGAAAATCCCACATACTCATTTATGTCATATATTCTGTTGTTTTTTGGTTTTTTTGGTTGTTTTATTTTTTTTTTTCTAATGTGCATTTCCTAAATATTTCCCTTCATATGCAACCAAGGTTTTTTTAAAACCTTCATTCTGTCATCCTTCAAAATGTTCAATTAGCTTTAGTTTCTCTCTTACATCATCCTCCTCTTTGTTTCTTATTTTCCTGCTGGAAGCCCTTCCCATCTGTGAGGTTAAGCCAAGAAGTTTAAATGGAATAAAATCTTTATAATGTAGCTAATATAAAGTATAGGCATATCTTAAAAAATAACTATGTCCTGGATTACCATTTTTTAAAGAACACGATTATGAAGTTTCTAAAATTATTTCATTTCCCTAAACCTAAGCACAAAATTATATCTTTAAAAGTGAATTTTAAACTTTGACCAAGAAAAAGAAATTTGATCCAAATGGACTTACATGAGGATTAGTATACTCTTTTCAATCTGTTATTTCTGAATGGGCTATACCCCTGAAAATATTAATGAAATTGTGAAAGTGTGCCTGCATTATAGTGGCAAGAATTCAAACAAAACATTTAAAAACTGGAAGTTAAAAATGATCTACATGAGGGTTTGTTTGTTTGTTTGGTTGGTTGGTTGGTTTTGTTTTTTCTTCTTATAGGAACAACATATTTTGAAATTAGACTGGATTATCCATTTGCAAGTTTTATTTATCATTGTTACTAAAGAGACATTCATTAACTAAAACTTCTGGAAAAATAGTGTGGGATGCTAAAGAATATAAAGCAACCGCTCATTTTCTAATGGATAGATTTTTCTAATCTGATCAGTCCTTATGTATCTTTAATAATGATTTATTTTTCAAGATCCCAGTCATGGCTTCACTCTCCATATGTGAGAGCCAAAAGAGCTGTTTAGAGATGATGAGGTCCTATGTGAACTCCTACTTAATGCTTAATTATTGTAAACTATCTCTAACCCACATAAAAGCCAATTAAAAGGCAGCACGAATAGCTATATTAAATATAAATAATATCAATGGCTTGTATTCTCTCAGCATGATTCAGTTTGAACACTTAAACTATGAATAACGATGGAAATTTTTTGTAGCACTCCTGAGATAAAATAAAGTTTTGGTTTTTTTGGTTTTTTTTATAGGAGCATTTCTTCAAGCTATAAAAATTTGCATTTATATCTAGACTATGTTGTTCTAAGCCACAGGTATTATAAACAATTAAAGATCCCTGTCAAACCCTGGGAGAATCTGAAACACATGAATATGGTATTATTTCATTAACCACAGTGTGAGATTAAGATGTTTCGCTGGATAAAACCAGAACAAAACAAAAAAAAAGTACCAAAAATTTGGAACAGACAATTATTGAAATTAACCATAAAAATTATGTCAATGTTTTTATCAGTTTGATAATTCCAAGGAAAAATACATCTTTGTTAGCACAATGTCAGCAAAAGCTGCTGATGTACATGTCTATCCAACAGTTCCATGGAAAGATTTAAAAAATCTATTGTCTATCTTGTCTAATATCTTGTCTATCTTGTCTGTAATTTCAGACAATTTTGTCGTGTAACTGAATCTATGGGTACACAGTTGCAGAAGATTATTTCTGCCATTTAATTTTTGCCCTACATCTCAAATATTTTTGTCTTAGCATTACTGGATTTCTAGACTTCTTCTCCAATAACCTGGCTATGCAGAATTCCATATTAGACAGAATAGCAGAGAAATGAGCTGGGAATCTCCACCTGAACTGCCAGTTCCAGATACTCAGGTCGTTTGGAAAAATGTAACTGGGTATTTAAATGAGCACAGAGCTATTTTCAAAAGCCACCATTCCCACAGGTATAATGATAATTCAAAATAAATGTAGGCCAAGTGCTTTGGTTTTGCAAAATTGTTCCTTTTAGCTTCCTGAGTATGTGCCAATAAAAAGCCAAACTCACAGAATAAACAAAAGCCTCGTGCTGGTGGGCACAACTGCAGATAAAATGATAACATACCCAAGACTTCACCAGAGTCCCTGCTGCAACTGAATAATACCTTCACCCTCGAATGGAAAAGCAGCATTAAACAGATTCTGGTACTTGGGTTCTGGCCTTCTAAAACTGTGGGTTTTCTTTTCCTTTAGAAATTACCGTATCTAGATTTATATAGGGGAAAAAAATGCTTATTAATTTTCTTTCCCTCAACTACTAAGAGGGCGATATACAAGCTCTCTACTCTATGTATATCTTCGTGATTCAAGGAATGGATCCTAAGTATGATGAAGAAGAATTTTATATTTGCTAAAATAGGTTGTTTAATCAAGCATTTTCTGCAGAAATGCTGCAACAAAAATTCTAATTAAAATGTAACCTGAGGTGGCTTCACCAATTCTAATCTAATGGGAACTAATCCCCGTTTTAGGTAAATTAACTCTCAGGTCTTAATTTGCTCAGATTTCCCTTAGAGTCTTCTTTATTAAAGGAAAGAGTAGCTTGCTAGAATGTTTTTGCCTTCTGGGCTAGTGGCTTCATCCCCTAAATATTTGTCTATGAGATGAAGATACATTTGATATCCAGTATTTTCTATATTAAACAACAATAGGATTTTTTGAGAACTGAATGCCATCAAAAGATTTATATAGATGAGTGTGCATGGACTTGATGTCCCCTTGTTGTGCTACCATATCAGCTGTCTTAGATTCAGTATCTTTATTGGTCACATTAGATATGGTTGAAGTGTTTGAAAGTAAATATGTTAAGACCACTCCAGATCATAACACACAGTACGACAAGAGTCAATCAACTCAAGTAAATTCTGAATCAATAAATGTCAACAAGACAACAAAATGAGACCTATTTATATTTGAAACACTGGAAAATGCTACATAAAGTCAGAAGATTACTTGACATTGTTTATGATTTCTGCTTAAAATGCAAAACCTCCTGGGATTTCTAAAGTGATAAGTAATCTCAGAGGATATTTATTATCAAGTGTGCACTCTTCCTAGTTTTTAAATTAATTATTCTATTTCTCACTTTTTTTTATCTGATCCAGCAATCATAACTACTCTGCCATTTAACTACACTGGGCAGAAAAGGTATAATTTTAAAATTGCTTTTTAAGTGACATTTGTAACAGTTATTTACTAACCCCAGGGAGGATTATATGCATCAAAAGAAATGGAATCACTTTGAAAAAGACTGGCACACAATAAAAAAAAAAGTAAAGCCTAACCAAACCAAAACAAACGACAAAGCCCCAAAGACAGACTAATCAGATTTACATCCAAAATAAATGACAGATTACTTTGCTTACTGCAACAACTAGTATCTAAACCATAGGAGATGAAGAACCAAAACAAGAATAACTTGATGCTTGATGGATTATATTCATATATAAATAATAATAGAATATTTATCTTCTGATAACATAGTAATCAGAAAAAATGCTCCTACATGGTTGTGAATATTGTTTTTACACCAGTTAGATACCAAAAAACAGTGGGCTGTCAAGAGAAAACCACAAAAACAAAACAAAACAAAACAAAACAAAACAAACAAACAAACAAACAACATAAGGATCAGAAGAAAGGAATAGAATTGGCATACATGTGAGAGATATTTAACACTACATCTAGAAAATATAATTTTTTTGCTCTGTTTGGTTTAAAATAAACACACAAAATATGCAAGTCTATTGATATTCAATTTAAATATTGCTTTAAATCAAATTCTGTTCTTGAAGTGGTCTATGACTTCTCATTTTAGAAAGCTGGTCACAAGAGGGCAACATAGTTACATACATATGGAGCAGTTCTGACACTCCTCCCAATGAAAAATAATAGTATGAAAAAATACAACAATAAGGCATGAAAGCTGCTTATTGGCCAATGCTTTTAACAGAGTTAATATCTGATCAATATTATGAAATTTAACCTTAACACCTCTACACAGGTTCCATAATACAATCTGGTCACAGTGTGATATGGTATTTTCAAATAAAATGTTGAAGTTTCATTCAGTGTTCATTATTTTCTTAAGGATGTGCCTGCTCTTGTTGGAAACCTGCACAAATTTTCCCAGACCTGTATATGTGTCTCTTATATGTTACAAGTAAATCAGAGCATAGTCTGAAAATGCCAGTATCATTGGAATTTCATCACCTACAATATTCTGATGCCCTTTTTTAACTCACTGATTATAAATTGTTTTTATCTGTAAAATGAATAAACTAGGTATCTTTGTGACTAAGGAATATGAACTGTTTTGGGCAGAACATTCAACTTCCATTGTTTCATTATTTTCTTAATTTCTTAAGAGATCCAGGTCTTAAAGTAATGATTTTTCTATTTCAAAGACAATTTCTAAAAGCAGAGAAAATCCTTCTAAAAATATTTCATAATCAGTTTTTATGTAGAACTAGCCTTACAAATATTCTGGTAGAGAAACTTTGTAGATCTGATATTCTGAAAAGACAAAGGCTATTTTCTGAGTGCTGATTGTCACTCTCAAGGTAGTTCACTGTGTTGTACTGGATTTAAGTCATACAACACACAAAGGAGCTACGAGAATTTCCACCATAGGTACAGTGTTGATTGGCAATATTGTCATTATTAATTACTACAGCAACATCACAAATTGTGTACAGGAAATCAACTGGAACAAGACTTCCAAGGACTCTCTGACAATGTCAGACAAAAATAAGTTCCAATCACTATAGTAACAGCTGTGAGCAACATTGTGGTTGTGTTGCAGTGAATGGCAAAGTTCCCACAAATATCAGATAGGCCTAGAATTCACTTTCTGACAGTCATCCATGAGCTGTACAACTAGAATTGACATTTTAGACACGGAGTAAAAATATTGAATTTCTCTACAACTTGCTTGTAGATGAGTTCATTTACATTGTCTATAATGCTTGAGTGCCTAACCAATATACTGAAAATTCTGTAAAGCCAAAGTCCAAACTTCTTGGAGGACACAGGCTTAAATATGCAGAACTCACTTGCTGAATACATTTATGAGAATGTTCTGTAGATTGTTTTGTTCTCTTGTTGCAATCAGCCTACCAGTCTTCTCCAGTACACTCAAAAGTTTTCAAATTTCTCTTTTATCTGGAGTGAAAAAAGATGGGAAGAGGAGAGAGAGGAGAGAAAAAAAAATTTGAGCTGAAGTTTCAGAAGAAAAACTCGTCATATATATTAAAAAATGAAATCTTTTCTTACTATGAAAAATTTTAAAAAGGCCTTATATCAGCATTTTATTTTTTCTAAAGTTTTATATTTTTTACTTTAAAGAAAAAAGAAGAAGGTGTTTAAATAAGTTTTGTTGTTGTTTTTAGTTTGGTTTTTTGTTTGTTTGTTTCATTTCTAGCCACCTGGAGCAGGTGATGCACAGAAGACAACCACAACATAACAAAAATGCCTGCCTTGATGGCTGTAATCTAAAGGAAGAGAAGAATGTGCTGAAGACCTTTTCAAAACAAAAATCTCATCAAGCTGTAAGACAGAGAATTAAATCAGAAAACAATACAAAATTATATCTGTATAAAATAGTATGGATAGCAAATTACAACATTAATTCCTCTGCGGCAATAGAGTAGACAACTGAAGAGCTGACTTTTTTCTTAGTAGTTATTACTAATACTGATTTGAAATGGCTCCTGAGTGCAATAATTGAACCAGTCTTCACTGCTTGAACTGAAATATCTCTTTAACCTACAAGAACACTGTAGGTAGGTGACTCCAAATACATAATTTCTAATGTTCTTTCTTTAATTTTACAATTTTATTTTGCTGCACATTTCAATGAAAAATAAATGTTATGGCAAAACATACAATGAGGTTTAAGAACAGTAGTAGGCTATGAAAAGTAAGTGTATGAAGTATTCAATTTTCCATATACTGTAGAGACTTACTTTAATCCTTATGTATTCACTTTCACTGCTTCTGAGGTAAATCTTTGTGTGCTTCCCTGTGGAACACAAACCATCCTCCAAGGACAGGTCAGCCACCTCAAAACTCCTTCCACTGCTTTCTTCAAGGAACACAACAGGAGTGAGTAATTACAGAAATTTCAGCAACCAAGCCTCTTCTCTCTCCTACTGGTCAGGTCTTTTAAAGGTACTATTATCCCCTAATGACCTGTTAAGTCTCTGAAAGAAATATAGCACATAAAATTCCAGCTGGTTAGTTTTTCTGCCTAGCTTCAGCATGATGGAAATCAGGAACCCCTGACTGTGTTATGGCCCTGTGTCAACTCTGCTGCTGCTGCTGTCATCCACAGTAGCTCTCTTTTCATGACAGGTTCCTCCTCATTAACTTTTGCTTTCCTACCGCTGGTGAAATCCACGCACCCATTCTGTTGTACAGCTCTATTTCAGGCTGTCATTTACTCAAGACTCAGGACCTCATTCAAAGTCCAGTAAGTCTTCCCAAAATTTTAAGGTTATTTGTGACCTGAGACCTGAAAAAACATGAAAGGACTTGGTTAATTGTCTTTATGTTTCCTGATTTCACTACATTAAACACAATTTTGACACTCCTTCCAAAGAGCTAACTCTCACTGACATGAGATTTTTTTTTCGTGTGATGCATTCAGAGAAAAAAACTATACCCTTGCAATTTGAAAAAAATAAAAACCAACACCAAACATTAGAAATTTCACTGTGGGAGTACTCAGAGGGACAAATATGTGTAATAGTCTGCATATAAGTCCTGTGGGAAGTGCTAAAATACTACCTGGTTAGAATTTTTTCCCTAAAATATGAGTGCCACTAACTCAATCTCTAAATAACAAAGCATAAAACAATAAGAAGTTGATGAAAGTACTTTGAAATAGATATCCAATAATGGTTGCTAAAATTTTAGTGACATTAGCAAATAGCTATTTATTTTCAACACACAGCTACAAAAGCCTGAGTTCTTACAACCAAATCTTTCTCTTTTTCATAAATACTCAGCCTCTACAACTTCTTACAGAGTCCAGTGGGATCCAGATGCACTCATAATCATTGAAACATGTTTTCACATTAGCTACAAAGACACAAATTTCTGATTTTTTGATTATTGATGTTACAAATTGAAATGTTGATTTCAATGAAGCAATCAAATTTTAGAAAAGCCAGCAGCTTATTTGAACAAAATTTAAACAAGTATCTTTATAATACAATTTAAAAATTAGTATATATGTAGAACCAGAAGATGTCTCCCATGAAATATGTTCAAAGTATTGATAGGGGTGTTCCTTTTCAAAAATACTTTGTGGTACATGCAGTACAGAAATATTCCTAACGAGGAGGCTCAGTTAATAGCATGCATAAACAATTGGCAACTGGATTCCACTTAAATTTTTCAGTTATCAGTTTTGTGGTTTTCTCTCATAAATTCTGAAATGTCAGCAAAATATGTGTGCAATGCTGGAAGCTTTTTGCATGAGGGATATAGCATGGCAGAACCTCCTACTCAGAACTCACTACTCCAAACATCTGACAAATACTAACCAGGTGTTCCTTCTACATGACTTCCTATTCCACATAGGCTTAAAAAAGGCTTGAAATTTTCTCAATTTCATTTCATACCAAAATTTCATACTCAATCATCCAAGAGAAATATATTCCTAAAATTAGCAACCATTGCATCATATAAATAGGGATCTACACTTACCTGAAGAATCAATCTTCAGAAATATTTGAATCAGTAAACTTCCATTACATCCTAGAGTTCAAAATTTTTTCCATAGTTACACATAACCCTTCATAATTTGGTTTATATATTCTGGGTAAGCAACAGAGGATTTAAACCAAGTGACTTCAATAATTTCCATATTTAATTGTCTTGAACATGTGCTTTGGACAAGTTGGGGCAAAAGGCAAGAAAAAGCTTATTTTTCTTTAAATAGCCTTAAAATGGGCAGATAGGCAGTAGTTATCACTTCTAGCTATACTATTCTCTGTTGTTGCAATTTTGTAAAGATGACAGAACTCAAGCACAAAATCTGCTTGAGTTCAGAAAAAGACAGCTATAGTTCAAGTCTTCCTCATAAGGAGTGATGGAGATGAGCAACACCCATCTGTAACTCCTCTGTCTCCAAGACATTTTAAATATATTCATTTTCAGTCTGAAAACATTCTGTGTATTTTCAACAAAAATAATACTGTGCATTGTCAGATGCACTGCATTTCCACAGCTCTTCTTTTTTGTCAGAAAAGACAAGTAAATAACCCCCAATCTCTTTCTACTTTGCTTAATTTGTTTCTGTTATCTCAAAGCAAACTATTATTGTGTTTATAAATCACAGCGTAATGCTTCTTAACTTCATGACAATTTCAATTGGGTTGAACAATTTGGGGGACTAGAAGCTTCACACACATCTGCTGGTGAGGCACAAAGATCTGTAAATATGCAAAACTGGCAGTCTGGACCATCTCCCATGCCTCCCTATCATAAACACTGTAGCTAGTGCTATATTGAGACTCTTTAATAAAAGAGACTAAAACTGAAGAAAATACATTAAAGTTAAGAAGCAATTTAACCCCCAAAACCTAAGACTTTCCTAAATAAGAATAAATTATGCAACCTAAACAACTGGGTTGCAATATCAAGGAAAGCCTTTAGTGATTTAAGTGGAGGGAAAGATGGCACACCTAGGACAGCATCCATTAAGAAGTTCATAAAACTACACCGCATCTCTCAGAAAACTGTCACCGCTCATGGAGCAGTCTAGAGTACTGCAGTAGAGGCTAAACACACATAGACCTAGGAAAATCTTCAGCAAGTGTTTGTTCATTTCTCATTAGGCTCTGGAACACCTGATGGAAAGCCATGATTTTTCTCCAATTCATGCTAGCAAGGCTCTGGACCATAATCTCCATTCCACTGGAATAATCCTCTACAGGTGTTCTAACTCCAAGAGCTACATATCTGAATATCAGTTTCACTCCTTTAGACAAGCATGGGTGTAATTAAGACTGCAAAAGTAATTTTTGTCTTTAGTGGAAGACTTCATTAAGGAAGAACCACAGGGGAAAAGCATTTTCTAATTATGCATTGAAATCCAGAATTTGGATAGATGCCGTCTCCTCTTTTTCTGGGGACGTGTTCCTTACTTCTGTGTTTAGCCTCAGTTATATTCTCTAGTCCTTCAAATGTTGTATTTAAGATCCTTCTGACAAAATTTCATTGTTTTAGTTTAACTGACAAAAAGTAGCAGATTAAAGCACAATTAAGAACTTGAAGAAGTGATGGAGGCAGTCGCTGATATCAAGTAGAGATATAATGGGTTTATTGTTTTTTTACCAGCGCAGGCAAGAATTATTTGCAGCACAAAATTCATTCTGGACTTCCAATTTTTTGTCAAGAAGAGCAGATGACAGCCAACAAAAATCTCAAGCATATTTGCAGACAACTGAAGAAAGAAGATGCTTGACTAAAAGTGGAAAACCGAATATATCAACATATGATATTACTTCATAAATTGAAAACAGTTTTTTGAAAATATTTTTCTTCATCAGGAAAGTGATGTTTCCTTTGCATTTCACTTGCATGACAAAGCTGCACTTCCCCTCTCTCTCTTATCACCCTTTCTCAAAAATAAAAGAAAATAAATGTAACATTAGCAAGATGAAGACTGGCATCAAGATATCAAAGACTATATTGTAATTTAAAAATGTCTGGAAAGACATCTGCATGATGTTTCTATTAAAGATTTATGTCCTCAATAATACTGTTCTGTATTCCATGGGAAACTATAAAAATACTTCTAAAATTCTTTTTTTTCTTTTCCAATGGGAAAAACTTAATTTCTCCAGCATCAGCACAATACAGTTTAAATGTTTACTTACTTGAACACATTGATTAACTAAAAATGTTAATCTATTTAAGACTGGATTTCTTTTAATTCTGGAATTCTTTTAATTTGATATGTGATGTCGCTAAAACTATTTAGGAGTGGTTTGGACAAAA
>VWYO01028209.1:0-37249 GCA_013400275.1 Rhadina sibilatrix | reverse complement strand
CTATTTACTAAGAATTCACCTTCTAAAACTAGGAAAAAAATACTCTTTGATTTCCATTTCCATTAAATAAGAACACAGAGAAAGGTTAGCTGTGTCATACATTTCCACAGAATTACTGAAGGAGATGAACAATGAACACTATTATAATAATTATAATTTCCATTATGTCTATAATACCTTTGACTCTCAAAACAGTTGTTCATATCTTGGGAAAACATTTTCTTACTTTGAAAAAGAGCCGTAATGAAATAATAACTCAATAACATGAAAAGTATGTTTCGACATTTTGAGAAGATGATTGATGTTAAACAAAATAAATTAATCTCAGTTCTAGACAAATCACTTATTATTTTTATTTACTGAAAAAAAACCCGCATGTATTTAATTCTCATCAATTTTGTCACAGGAACTTTGAGTTCTGGTAACTAGAGATTTGAGGACACTAGATACACTAAAGAAAAGTTTGACTTTGTAGTGTTATAGACATATAATTGTTAGAGATACAGAGAGCAAATACTTTAATAATGCAGTTGGTGTGTCTTGTAAAAATAAATCTAAAACCAGTGACCTGATCTAGCATACCCTGGAGTTATGGAAGGCTTCTTATTAATTTTAATGTTTATCAAATGATCATAGATTTCAGTGAGGTTTCATTGTAGTTTCAGTCTGTTGAGTACTCATTAAAATCTTGTCTGCTAAATCTGTGATTTCACTGAGGCAAATTAAAATTTAGGGTGATCTAGAAAGTTGGGTAATAATTCTTTACTTTATAGCTCAAACACTTTCATCATTTACTCTCAAGCATTCTGTATTTGTCAAATACAAGATGCTTGAAGAGCAGTGGGGAAGATGATCTAGCTTTGATCATATTTTGTGTTATCTCTGTTTGTTACAGAGCACTTCTGTTTGCATTCTTCATGACTCATTGCCCTGAAAAGGGATTCAGACTTCTCTCTATTCTCTATTCAGTGCTGTGGGAATTCAGCAAACATGCTCAGCTCAACTGGGAGAGCTTTTCTGGCATTTGTTGATTTTGCAGTTTGCTCTCAAATACAGCAGGAAATGTTGGCTGATGTTTTTAGGGTTGCATAAGGGATTTTGATGACCAGTTCCTATTAAAATTAATGAGCATTGAGCATACAAATCCCACTGGTAATCTCACCCTTTCTGGTATTAAAACAATAAAAGTTGGAGAGGAGTGACATGTAAAATAAAATTTATGTTGCATTAAAAAAGAAAATCTAGCTATTTATTAAACCATTCAGCAGTCCCTTTCCCTCAGTCTTCAGTGAAATCATTTATGGAAACTCCATGAAAGCACTTTTATTACGTCTCTAGATGCTCTTACACGGACCTTGCTTTATGTGGATTATTTGACTGGTATTTATTTTATATTGCAGTATATTTCTGAAACTTTGACCTCTAATTTATTACAGGAAGGAGCCATAGTAATAATAAAAATGGCAGCAAGGGCTTCAAGTTTTAAAAATTTTGCTGATGCTTTATATATTTCACATTGCATTTTCATTGAGTTATTAAGAGTTTCTGAGTACTAGACATATCTTTGTTCTAACTGTTTAGGAGTCCATCCTGCATGATGTAATCCTAGAAACAGAAACCAAGAAGAACATGCTTGAAGCATTTAGTGCTGCTATTAAAAACTGCATTCTTCAGAATAGGTTCAGTGTTGATATCACAGAAGATTGAGAACAGAAGACATATATTGATATACCACAAATGCATTCAAAAGATTTCTTAGTGTTGGGAGAGAATAGAAAGACTTTTAGTGTCTGGTTCAATAAAGCAGTGACAAATCTTAAGTTTATATGACACATAAAATGACTAGAAAAATAATTTATTGTCATGATACAAAATGATGGAAAACAACAAAAAAACCCCAAAGATTTTTGAAAAATATTTATCTAAAACTAAGACAAAAAGTTGAAAAAAATTCAGAAAACTATGAGTGGAGTTTCTTTTTTTCTATCATTTATTTGATGCAAAGGATCTTTAAATGTAACTTTTCTGCTGCAGGAAGCAAAATGGACATAGCCCTTCAGGAACAGCAGTCAAAAAGCTATCATTTAACCTTCCTGAAGGAATTTTAAATTTTTGAGAAAAGATTTTCTTTTTAGTTGGAAAAACAGTAATATGGAAAGTATTCTACAGTAAAAGTCTTTCAAAAGTACAGAACACTTCATACTATTTATTCCATTTATACTTTTACATATTTTTACTTTTATAAATCATTAGTAAGTACAATTCCAAAAAATATATATGTTGACTGTTATGCTTTTTTAATCATTCACACACATATTTTGTTATTATCTTTCTTACTTAAGCCAAATCTTTTTAGAACTTTAGGTTCTGTGTCTATACTTTTTCCTGTCCCCATTTATTTCTAGAGTAGCTTTATGCTTGCTTTGCAAAAAAAAAATAAAAAACCCACCAAAAACCAAAACCAAAACCAAAAAAAAAAAACAAAAACAAAAACCACCAAAACAAAACAAAACAACCCCCTCCCAAAAACAAAAACAAAAAGCAACAACAAAAATAAAACAAAACAAAAAACAAACAAACAAAATAAAAAAAAATAAAAAACCACTTGAAATTCTTGGTGGAAAAGTTAAACGTTATTCAGCAGTGTGTCCTTGCATTACAGAAGTCCAAACAAATAACTCATAAAGGCAGACTGGAAGGGACTTTAAGAATAGTTTAGTCTATCCTGTTACACAAAGCAGGATCATCTGTGTAGTCAGGCTAGGTTACTCAGGGCTTTATCTGGTCAGATATGGAAAACATCCTAAAACAGGGAACACACAGCCTTTCTGGGCATCCAGCTCTACTGTGTGCCTGTTCTCAGAGTGAAAAAGTGTTTCCCAAAATCCAGTCTGAATTCATCTTACTGTCTCTTCCCACCTTGCACTAGTGGGAAGAGACCCCCTTCAGCCTCTTGATAACCCTGGCAATAGGTGCTGAGGCACTCCTGATAAGCATTCCTGAGATGATCTCTCCCCCAGGCTAACAAGCCCCAGCTCCTCAGGGGGCAAAGGCTACGGTCCCTGACTGGTACCCTCTGACATACTAACTTATCAATTCCTTTCTAATATTGAGGGACTCAAAAGTAGAGGCAGTTTTTCAGATGGGATCTCATGGATTCCAAGGAACACGAATTAATACCTCCCCTCAGTGATCTGGCAATGCTTCTAGAAATACCTCCCAGGGCACCCTTCTCCATTGCTCCACTTTCTAAGCCTTATTTGTTGCAATTTGTTTGTGTTTCAATTTCCTGATTCTCTTTTCACAGTTGCACTCTTCTTTAGTGCTCATCCTCAGTAATTTGACTTAGTCACTTCCTGTGACATCCTTTCTTCAATTTATATTCCTTGAACACAGATTTATGAAATTGATATATCTTTAAACTGACTTTTTCTTCACTTATGATCTTAATTTTACCTCTATCACTCTTTTGACCTTCTTCTTTCTTTAGGAATGAAGACTAGTTAACCCTACCTAATAGCCTTCTTGGCTAACTGCAAATTGCTTTCTCTAAGTTTGTCACCTGGTTTCATGTTGAATTTCTCTTTCCCATTCCTTGTTACGCATTCTATGCATTCATATATGTCACAAGTACAGGAAATTTTTAAAACAATTTCCCAGTTTTCAAGGTATAATCCATATTCTCAGGTTTGCCCTACTTGAATTGTGAGATGTGCTTATCATAGTGCACAATCCAATCCAGCAATGGCAAATCTCTTATTAACATGTTCTGAATGTCTACACAGTTTATAAAACTCAGACATGACTCTTTGTTTAGCATTCACACACTGTCTGCGCAATAAAATAATTTTTTAAAAATGGTTCAAACTAAAGGTTTCTCATCTTGGAAACTTTCCCATTGGATGGATTTTTTTTTTCTTTTCCAGTTCCTTATTTTCTTGACCACAGAAGCAAATAGAAAAATGGATCAGTCTTAAATTTTACAAATTGTGCATAGAACATAGAACATAGATGATGATATTTTACAGAATATGAGTACCAGAATATATTGATTGTAGCTGAAAATGAAAGACGAAAGTTTAGGAACCAATAACATTTGTTGTAGTGAAATGAGCCATAAGTATTCTGGCTGAAGGTCAGAATATGTTGGGTTTGTGGTTTTTTTTGGTTTTGCCTTGTTTGTTTTTTTGTTTGTTTGTTTTCTCAGAACTATTAAATCAGAGTGTTGTTCTTCTGGAAAACAGTTTTTAAGTATTCAAAAAAAACCCAAAAAGCTACAATGAGAAACTTTCCATGTAATTTCTGCTATTGTCACTATCATAGAAGTTTTATGTAGTTCCTTGAGGCACCACCATTCAGGGCTTGTGATTTTTTCTTAAATTAAGAGAAGAACAGGCATGAATGAAAAATACTGCTTTCCACAAAGAACTTAGGATTTTAAAACAGTGAATATAGAAAATAACCACATTGGAAGGCATTTTTGAAGATCAATAATGCCCTGTTCTAAGCAGAATAAACTTCAAAGAACATTACTTAACACCATGTCCACTTGGGCTTTGAATATCTCCAAAGATGAAGATGTTGCAGCCTCTTTGGCATCTGTGCCAGTGTTTAACTACCCTTTGGTGATTTTTTTTTAATGTTGTAGAAGGTGGTGTGGGCAGATTGCTTGTTAACAAGTGGGGAAAAAACAAGATATAATATTTCCAGAAGGGAACACTTGCATGTGGAATCCTATTTTTTGAACAGATTGGTCAGTTACGCGTCAAATGACAATGGGAGTCCCTGTTACAAAGGTTCTTCCAGCTACATCTTCACCTGGTTCAAACAAGATTCTTGTGCTCAATTCTAATAATCCATCTGTCACACAGTTCTGCCAATGACTCTAGCCCATGAAAAATTAGTCACTTCTTGTTTCTTAAATATGTCATCTACCTATTAAAGACTGTTCTACCTGACCATTTGTGCAGGAAAAAAAAAATTCTACTGTCTGCCACTAACTAAACAGGATCATTTCTGAAGCAGCATCCCCCTAAGAGAGTCCATGGAGGGAATGACCAGATTCTCCCTACAGGCAGTTAACCAACACACTGACATATGCAAATTGAACTATATACAGTGGAGGCTGATTGGGGCAATTTCTAAAGCTGCTATATGTCAGTTAAATACTTAATTGTGAAGGTGACTTGGACTTCAGTCACTCATCCAATCTCAAGACAGCTTGTTTGTTCTCTCATATCCCATCTTTATCTCATCTATGTAGATGAATAGTGAAAGTATCCAAGAGTTTACTGACTGAGGTGCACTGGCTGTACACAGAGACCCTAATATCTAGCTAGTCCACCTTTACTTTAAAAAACTTGTTTTCATGTTTAAGTACATAACTTATCTAATTACATATCTTATATCCCATAGCACTTGCTACATATATAATTAATCAGAATTCTTTGTTCCCTGCCCTTTCACTGAACTTTAAATATAGGCTGATTCCATCATCCCCATCATCTTTAAAAACTGCCCTTTTAGGCAGTGGAAGAGTGTAATTAGATCTCCTCTTAGTCTTACTATCTCTTCTCCAGACCAAGCAAACCCAATTTCTTCAGATTCTCATCGTATGTCCAGTGCTCCAGTTTCCTCCTCAGCTTTGACTTCCTCTTTTTAATCAACATTTGCTTTGCATGGAGCATAGCAAAGCTGACTCTACTTTAGATATGGTTTCATACAGCCACCTCAGTGCAAAGTCACACAGTTTCCTTCTTCATTGAGGTATTGGATACTAGGAAGTTACTACACCAGCCACTGAAAGGAAACCTGTCCTGTGGTGTTTCACAAACATCATTGCAATGATTCTAGAAGGCCTGTTGATATCAATCCCCTCAAGACTTTAGCCCCTCAGGTTTTGAATCAAACTTTGCAATTTTTTCTTAGTTGTTAATTGTATCCAGTTACAATTAAGCAATTGCACTGTGATCATTGTATGCTTGGCTAGACTTTTGTTTTAAGTGAAGACAGTCCCAGCATTAATGAGCAGTCTGGAAAATAGCCATCAGTAGTGAACTTAGCAGAACTGAGCAGTAACTGGGTGAAAAGTAATTCCATGGTGGGAGACTCTGAGCACCCTCATTGACCACCCACTCAAAAGAGGCCCCAGACTCAAGCAAAGAACTGCACATGCAGACTAATAAACATGAAAAATGAAAGATATGCAAGCAAATAGGGTACTAATTAATGAAAAAGTTATGTCACAATGAATGCCAATGGCTTTGTTTGTTAAAATGTATAGATTGCTTAAAGTTTGGACAATGGAAGAACCAACCTCCTGTGGCGTAAAACCTAGCTTCCCAATCTGTGCAAACAAGAATACAATAGACATACTCTTCACCAGGAGCCTATGTTCAGAACACTGAGTAGTCTTAAGCAGCAACTCAAGGCACCCTGAGCACCCAATTCACATCAGTTGCCACATGAACTTTTTGTACACACCATGATCACAGTGCTTCTGGTTACTAGCCCTACAGATTCCAGTCTTTTTAAACCACTGAGATTTTCTGACTTAGCAGGAAACTGCTCCCGCTGCCTTTGGTGACCAAATGTGTGTTGTTCTCCTCATGAAGACTATATCAGGTGCATACTTCTTTCTGTGCTCCAAAAAGGAAGCAGACAATAAGTAAAAAACACTTTTAGTTGAAATGTCACATTTTCTGTACTAGTCATCAGGGGCCAGAGTGCAAACCACACTTCCACATCCAGCTCTGCGAGTTCAGCTGCCCGGACTTAGAGCCAGCAGTTGGTGCTGCGGTGTGTCTGTTAAGTCAGAAAGAAGAGACATTTGAGAAAGAACTACAGGAAGTAGGCACATGGCCAAATACAAGCTAGTACAAGCATCCTTGATCTTCTGATGGGCAACCTTGGGACTATGCCAGTTCCTGGTCATGTAACTCTCTGCTCCTGCCCTGGCACTTTTCCTGTTATCACAGCTTGTCCAGCCAGTTGCAAGCATAAGACCCTGGGCTCAGGTTGTTGAAGGCCAGTGGTACTGTATCCTGGCAAGAAGGGACAGGAGGGACTCTGCTGGCCTGTGCCTGCACATGCAGACCCCAGACACTCAGGTGTGTAACACAGTTGACAACTCATCGCAGTCCAGAGCACCTGCCTCCCCTCACACCAACCCCGCAGCATTTATTTCAGTTCCATTTTCATGAGATTATTTAACTGTGCTTTGGATACAAAGTTAAGAGAGCTTTGGTTGTTACTGGTTGTTTGTTTGTTTGTCTGTTTTAGAAGCCTTTAATAAATACAAAAATATTAAAATCTGATTGCACTCCAAATACAATGGTAAAAACTGAAATTGGTCCTAACTGCCCTTCTTTTTTTAAGATGATAAGGCTTACCGCTTCTAAATAATTTATTTTGTAATCTTTCACACACACCCTGCAAGAAAAAAGATACATAAAAAAATTCCCTCATTTTTCACGATAGAAAATATATTAATTTTTTAAAGCAAGGACTTCATGTTATAACTATTCAAGGTTTCACCAGTTACTTGAGTTGTGCTAAAGCATTGAGTTTTATCAGGATCTTGAATATTTTATTATATGTATCACAAAACCACAGGAAATAGTGCAGATTTCTGAAGTGTTTAATGAATTATATCCCTGTTATCTTTTTTCACCCCAGGTAAGAGAAAGAAAAAGATACCTGTATGTGCAAATTGTAAGATACAATCAGTAGTAGAAATAGATCTGAACCTACTCTGTTGTTCAGCCCTTTGAGTACTCCTATCAAATTCCTTAACTAAGTCAAATAATTTCTTCATGATTCAGTAATGAGCGAAAAGTACCAGGTTTTAACACTCTATCTTGATTTATAGCTATCCACTTCATCCAATTATTTAATTGTTGACCTTGGCCTTTCCAGCTTTTGTTTCAGAGCACTTCAAACCTTCCCAATTATCTCTGAATTTTAAAAAAATATTTCAATTTTCCTCTTTCTCTTGGTCATGAATTATTGGAATAACACTTTTTATTGTCATATCAGTACTCTGTCAGATATTGCACGCTACCTACATTTTTATTTTGCATGGTTTTCAATGGTTATGGTGGGGTTTTTTGTGTCAGGATGGAAGATATCCATCAGACCACTGAAAATTACCTAAGGAAACAAACTCTTCTTTATTATGTTTATCAAACAAAGGCAAGGAGAGGTAGTAAATTTAAAGCAGTTGCTTTCCTCTGATTGTTACACAATTTACAAAAAACTCCTTCTCCTAAGTTTCATACTAATCATAACACCCCTGCTAATTTTATTTCTTGGATATTAATAAGTTGGTCAGCTCTTTCTTAACTGGTCAAGGAAAGGAAAAGGTGCAAAGAAACTGCAGGCAGTAGGTTTACTCCTACAGAGTGGCTCCCCACTGGAGACAATTAAGTCCCAGCATGAATAGACTCTAATACACTCATAATGTTGGAACAAATTCTGCCTCTTCTGAAACAAGGCAAGGGCCACTTTCATGCAGAACTGTTGGTAGAGAGTGATTTTGTGAATGCCAATAGAGTTGTATAAATATACCACAAACAGTAAATCTCTCTGATGAGACAATTTTCATAAAATTAGCAGGATCATACTGAGTGGCCAAAGAAAAACAGAAGTTTTATTAAGAGTTTATCCCCAAAATTAATATTTCACACTTTCCTTAAATTAAAAAAAAAGGAATAAAAAAAAACCTAATCTGAATCTTAAAAATTATAAAGCATTACATTAAATTTGAATTAAAAAATAAACAAGAAGGAAAGACAGCTATAAATGTTCAGCATTCATTTGATGTAGTCAAATCAACTACTCCATGCATAATAATGGTCATATAAATCCTCCCTATAATTACTTAACATTTTTCATGTAAAAAAAATACTGATGGTGAGTTGAATAAATTGTTTATAAATAAATGCAGTCTTAGGAAAAAGCACATTTTAAAAATGGCCTGGACACTATTGTGAAGTAAATCCAATTATATTCATCTAGTGCCATACACATGCATTAAACAAAGTAAAATTATTTCGTTTTCTCTTTCCCACTATTTTAACTTAAATAAAATACATTGGCAATTTATTAATTACAACATCAGATAAAGAAATAAAAAGCCCAATTGTACAGATCATGTGGAAAAAATAAATTTAATTTACTTGGTATTCTACAGCATATTACACTTTTCTTGTTAGCTATGAAGTAAAAATTTTCAACTGTATATGATCTCTAACTTTTAAGTCCTTTCTAATCAGTGTTTCTTTTTCCCCTCCTACTTTCAATAGAAAAAAAATCTGCCTCCCTTTTCCTTACAGAGCTCATTGCTCTGTATGTGAAAAAGAGAAACTTTTTTCAGTCTTTTTTATTTAACATTGAAGATAGCATATTTTTAAACCTTTTGATTTCTTTTTTTTTGTTAAATCATAACATCTTGAATGTGACACTTAGAAGTTTACTGTTTGCTTAATGTTTTTTGGTGGTTTCAAACATGTGAGAAACCAAAAGTATTACTGTATAAAGTCTGCTCCTTGTGTGCCTGACTTGTCAGTCTATTGACTTGAACTTAGCATATACTATGCCACAGTTTTGAAAAATAACAAGACTACTCTAAACAAATCTAGTGCCAATTTGTTCTTCTGTACTGAAGATGTAAGTAGACTAACTGTTCAAATTTTTGCCTACATATTTCTCTTATTTCAGTCCGGAGAAGGAGATGGATGATTTATTACATACTTCTTAGGGTTTCAGAGCCTGATTTTTCTTCCCTTATGGACCAAAAATTCAGGAGTTGTGAGGCTATACAAACCACAAACAGTAATACCCATTGCATCAGCTGATGCCTAAATAGACATCAGTTAGAGCTTCACTTTTTTACAGAAAAGAAGTCATGTGAGGTTCTCAAGGAACACAATGGTTTTCTACAAGTTTCTGGGTTTAACATTACAATGCTTAATGTAGTAGAGGATATAAAATCAAGTTTTTCTGACAGATACTCTTGTCACCGGAATGAAATTTAATACTGCATTTTTCTAGTGGGATATTTAGAACATGAAGTCCAGTTTTAAAATGAATTATTCAAAATTCCCTGAGTTTTATATCTCATTGCAGTGCTCCTTTTTCCCCTTTTCCTTCATTAAAGAGTAGTGACGCACAAGTGCCATAGAAATTGGCAAAAACTTCAAGAAGAATTAAATTATCGTAATTGTAAAAATAAAAGAGAGATATGCTGCAATAAAATAATTTAAATTCATATGATAGCATGATATAGTATTTACATAGACATGGAGTTATTTGATTTGGCATAAAAAAAGTCTTATGTATATTTCAAAAATTCTCATGTGAACACAAAGTGCTAAATAGAGAGTCTTCCTTCAGAGATATAAATGTTTAGCTAAATAGATTGTTCATGCTTCCCTCACAGATTGCACTTAGTAATAAAATCATATGGGAGCAATACTATTTAATCTATCTGAATGCTGTTACCATCTCTTCATTTTCACTGTCTCTTTTACATAATGCTCATAAAAGTGTTTAGAAAAATAATACACCATCCAAGACTTCTACAGAGCCCAAAAGATTACAGTCTGATCTATGGATCCTTTTCTGATATTCTTCTACTGTTTTTTTCTCTTCTTCAAGTTGCAAGGATTCTTTCACATTGTCAAAGAGTGAATTACCTTTGAATGCTACTTTTTAGAAGATTTATAATGACAATGTAGGTTAAAGGAAACTTTTACTTAAAAAAAAATCATATTTAGGACCTTATACATGCATTTAGTGGATACAAGAGTACCAGAGATTCAGAATATATAAATCATATATTTAGTAATTTAATAATTTAAATATATTTTAATAATATATTTAATGTATTTAATAATCTCCTCTTTTACCCCTTTCTTTCAAATTCTACGTATTACACCTTTATAAAAAAAGAACAGAGCTGAAGGGGTATTGGACTGATTGTATATTCTTCTTTTAAAAATTAACTTTCAAGTGTGACCAAATTTTTAATAATGTGGTTAACTTTAGAAATAACATATTTGCTTGCTTAAAACAAAACAAGCTACATCTCCACAGTCCATACACAACTATTCTTTCCTACAGCCCATCTAACCTTTATGTGGTATATACACACATAGATATATATGAATATCTATATTTAACTACAGGAATATAAGTCATGTTGCTTCAGTGTTTAAAGAATGCAATATATAAGATATGATCCTTTCTCTAGTGTTCTCACAAAACAAATAAGAGAATTTTTGAGTGGAAAATTTACTATTTTCCTTCAGAAATAGTAGAGGGAAAAAAAATCCCCAAAGCTAAAGCTGAAGTACCACTGACTGTATGGTGACTGTTAAAATGGATGGAGATAGCAACTTAACCTAGTTACTCCGATCCCAGTTTAGCTCTTTGGCCATGACATAAATTCTTCTGTTGAGAAGGAAACCAGGAGAAGTTTCTTAAGAGGTGAAATTATCAAGTGATTGATCAAGTAAACGAACCGATTAAAATGAATTTGCGAAAAACAGTTAGGGGAGCCATCTCCCCCCAGCAGAATATCAAATAGACATGGCTACATGCAGGCCACCCGCTAGTGGCCTAAGTGTAATGATAATGGTTTTGAATTATTTGTCTTTTGATGAAAAACCCTGTTTGTTTCTCTGTGTGCCATATAAAAATGCCTAAGAGAAAAATAACAAAAAACTTTTGCTTCATAACTGTAATTCTTTAGTTGCTGAACAAAAAAATGTCAAGCAAATAAAAGAGAAGTGATCTCCTAATGAGTATGGAGCTCTGAGCAACCTGGTCTAGTGAAAGGTCTCTACCTACAGCAGTGGGAGCTGGAATTAGATTATCTTTAAGGTCCCCTCCAACACGGCCATTTTATGATTCTATGCTAATTTATCCTTTGTTTTCACTTAAAGCCTATTTTCTATTTTGAAACTGTTACTGTCACTTGCAACACATCTATTTTCTGAAGGACAGTTCTATCTAATGCTATTTAGATTAAATCTTTAATACATACCAAACTAACTTCTTCCTCATCCTTATTAACTGTTTAATGACTAGGGCTTTTCAGATAAAGTATTTAGATCTGCATGACATAGAATAGTTAAAGAAAAAACAGAATATTTAAAGAAAATCAGAGCCGCTCGCATCAGTTGCTTGGTTGAACAACATATGCAATACTTAAATAGACTGTATAAAACATAAAATTTAAATGGCCAGATAGTGGAATCCAATTTTCACAAAAAATGTGGTGTGGTAGTAGTAGTAGTAGTATAAAACTGGCATGTCAGAAAGTATTAAAATATTTTAATTCCTGGGCCATCAACAGACAAGGAAATTCTGAGAAAATATTATCTACAAACAAAATACCAAGATACAAAGGGCAATAGTGTACCTTTTATCATCAGTTGTTTTTGTCTCACTAAAGAATTTCAGATAGAAACTAAGCAGACTGAGGCAAAGCCTTTTAAACTGATACACTCTACTTTGACCTTTATTTCAGGAAGATGATTAAGTAGTAACATTTCATAGACCATCACATGCATCAAAAGTTTGGACAAGAAGGACTATATTTCAAATTTTTGGGAAAGTTACACTGGTTCTGGAAATCCTGACAACTGGATACTAGTTCTAAAAGAGCTGTACTTTTTTTTCTTTTTCCTCATATTTATTTTGCTATTTCACTGTTTAAAAACTGGCAGTTATACAGTTCTCCCCAACAGTCAAATGATCAAAAAGCAAACATCAGATGGATTCAATTACACACTACAAATAATCGATAAAATATAGTCTAAGTGGACAATTACATACATACCCCTTAGACTGCAAACTGCTATCTAAACTGTTCAGATTACATTCATGCATAAAATTCACATTTAAGAAATGAAGCTCATTTGATAAATGATTGTCTAACAGAATAAGGAAGCTGTAATTGCTTAGATAATTTATTTTCACGGAAAAAAACAATTCAACCATTTCTAGAAACTATATCATCAACCTCCTAGAGCTTGACAGCCCACTAACTCCCTTGATAGCAATTCTGAATTCAAATGTCTTACCTACTAATACAAGTATACCTGAATAAAAGCAGCACATTTTATAAAATCAGCAAAAGTTTTCTATCTGTTTTATTTTGCAATAATAGACATTCTTCTTGATCTTGTTACAGAAAACAAAATCTGCCAACAATCAGAAAAAGCAATTAAAGAAAATGTTCCTGAACTTGTGCTTTTGTGTCAACAGTATATAACACTTATGAATGAGTTTTTCAGGGGCCATTAAACTCCTAAATCAGCAATATGCTTCCCTGAAGTAAACTCACTACTTTCGTCTCTATCACAGCATCTGCAGTGACAACATGTTCTAAACTCTCTACATGTATACAGCACAGTCCAGTGCTCAAGTAATTAATTGAATATAACCATATGTCCATTCAATGAATCCATGTTGCTATTACAGCCGCTGCAACAGTTGGAGAGTTTGTAGACCAATTATTATTATAAAGTGTTTAGTTGGCTTTTTTTTTTTTTAATGGGATAATGATTTGTTAACAGAAGCATACTGAGGAATCATAATGAGTCTCATAGATAGCAGTTCTGAAAATATATAAGGCTTGTATGTATATACTTGCAGAAATGCTGGTGAATACAGTTGTGAACGTTTATTATGATCAGTTATTTTGAGAAATATTTTTACATTT
This sequence comes from Rhadina sibilatrix, assembly GCA_013400275.1. NCBI lineage: Eukaryota > Metazoa > Chordata > Aves > Passeriformes > Phylloscopidae > Rhadina > Rhadina sibilatrix. Next base: position 23,517 of record VWYO01028209.1, on the reverse strand, counting down.
CTTTGGAAAAGATCCACGAAACACAAATAAATGCTCTTTTGTAACAATAAAAATAATTTCAGTTTTTAAACAGCCCATTTTAGATCTAGATTACACTTAAAAAGTTGTAACTCAATGCTGAATACTTACTGTGACAAATTACTGGCAACAGAGGTGAAATCTAACACCAATTGTTGTTATGTTCCTGAAATTTTTAGAATATTGTTGGAGTAATTTCCTATCAAAAGTCACTATTTGTGACTTTCTTACCTGCTCTCACAACTCCGCTGGTTTCAACTGGGGTACAGTCAGTTTTCTTACCAGTGGCTGGTGTGAGGCTGTGTTTTGGATTTTTAACTCAACAGAGGGTTGATAATATGGAGATGTTTTTGTTATTGCTGAGCGAGGCGTGCACAGAGCCAAGGCATTTTCTGCTTCTGGTATTGCCACTCTTGAGAGGAGACTAAGGAGTGCATGGGAGGTTGGCAGGAGACACAGACAGGAGAGGTGACCCAAACAGACCAAAGGGGTATTCCACACTAAACAGCATCATGCTCAGTATATAATGTTGGGAGAAGAAGGAGAAAAGGGAGGGACATTTGAAGTGAAGCTTTTTGTTGTTCCAAGTCACTGTTACGTGGGATGGTGCCCTGATCTCTTGGAGGTGGCTGAACACCTGCCTGCCCATGGGAAGCAGTGAATTAATTCCTTGTTTTGTTTTGCTTTTGTGTGAAGCTTTTGCTTTCATTCTTAAACTGTTTTTATGTCAACCCATAAGTGTTCTACCTTTCACCTTTCCAGTTCTTTCCCTGGTCTCACTGTTGTGAGTGCTGTTCCTGAGTGAGGAAGCGGCTATGTGGGCTTTGGTTGTTGGCTGGGATTAAACCACAAAAGTCTTTTTTTTGCGAGCTGACACTGTTGTACACCACAATGACACAGGCTCCGACTTTAGAAGGCTGAAAATGACTCCTTTATTTCTGGAGTGTGTCTCCTTTTCATACTATTCTACACAGACCAATTCGATTGGTGAAACAAAGACAAACCTCCTCAATCACATTGGTCAGACCAGAGGGACATCAAGAAGTCCCTCCTAGGGAAAGGAATGTAAACAAAGTTACAATTACAAAAATGTGTCTCTTGTTTACAGAAAATTCCCTGGGAAAAGAATTTCAGAAAACCAAAACAACTCAGGCACAAACCAGGGCTACAGTGAGCCAGGCACAACTCAAACTGTTGAGATAAATTGATTGATAGGGATATACTACACTGAATTTTTATCTGTTAGTGCTGTTTAATGGTAATGAGCAAGCTCTTGTGCTTGCCACGGGCCCACTTTCCTGACTCTGTGTTGGAGTCTAGTGCTTGTTAGCAGCTGCTTTTATGTTTTTGCTGCTTGCTGGAGTGCTGCACTGTTTATCACCTTACTGAATTGTATATCCTTTGATAACAGCTATGGCAATGTGCCTGGGTTGGCAGGTGGCCAAGACATTGCTCATGTTTTCTGAGGTGCTGTACTGGACAGGCTGGAACTCTACTGTGAACCCAATCAGAAGGGACTTTGACATGTGAATTAGTCTGTGATGGAGCAGAATCCACCTGAACACCAGGGAGAACCCCATGTCAGAGCAGATGGATGCCTGAAGGAGAGTCCAGCATGTGATCCCATGACAAGCATGGCCTGGAGCAGGTTTTCTGGCAGGCCTTGTGACCTCACAGGAGGCCCATGCTGGAGCAGTTCTTGGATAACTTGTGGTAAGGACCTGTGTTGAAGAAGTTCAAAGAGGACAATTTCCAGGGAGTGGGAACTCAGGCCTGATCAGGGGAAGGAAGGATTCCCTTGCAGCCCATGCAGGGCTATGATGTGGACTACACTAATTCATGTCCTTGGATTCCATTTGTTTGGTGAACTCCAGCAGGAATCTCTTGTTGCAGCAGGCTGGGAAAAAAAGGGGAGGAGTATATTGTAATGCCCAAAAGGTCCAGGGGTGGAGATTGCAATGGATATGCCTTTAAATTTTTGTAAACAAGGATTTGAGTTTTATTTTACTGCAGCAGGAACCACTGGAGCTAATGGAGGAGAAGCCTTGCAAGGAGCAGTTGAAGTGCAGCAGTGACCTGACCTGGGCTCGGTACCCAGAAACCCCACACAACATGCCAATCCTTCTATCCTGAGTGAACTCCAGAACAAATGGAATCCAAGGACATTAATTAAATTAATTGAATGGACTTTTTGGACATTTTTTTGACATTTTGAAGGAACGGTTCAAAGACTAAGGGAACGATATCTGTATTTCACCAAAGAATGGGAAGGTATGTGATGGGTAATGGGTGAGGAAGTTGGGGGTGTTTGGGAGGTTTAGAGGAGACACAAGTCAAGACAGGTGACCCAAATACTCCAGAGGGGTATTTCACACCATATAGCATCGTGCTCAGTATATAATGCTGGGGAAAGAAAAAGGGAGGGACATTTGAAGTGGTGTTGTTTGTCTTTTCAAGTCACTGTTATGAGGGATGGGGCCCTGCTCTCTTGGAGGCAGCTGAACACTTTTCTGCCCATGGGAAGCAGTGAATTACTTCCTTGTTTTTCTTTGCTTCTGTGTGAAGCTTTTGCTTGCACTCTTAAACTGTTTTTATGTCAACCCATGAGTGTTCTACCTTTCCAGTTCTCTCCCTGATTTCACTGTGTGAGTGAGGAAGGGCTGTGTGGGCTTTGGTTGCTGGCTGCGGTTAAACCACAAAAGCCAATCTTGCTAATTCTTGTCAAGTCCTAAGCCTACTTGGAGTGTAAGGGGAAAGGCAATTATATTAACTCTGGTGGTGCATGGGCAAAAGAACTAAATTCTTAGGATGTTTAACAATTTTTTTTTTCTTGCGTACTTTAGAAAATTAAGGTTGAATAAGGTACTTGGCAAATTTTAAAGCAACATCCAGAAAAAGTAAGGCACTTGACTGGATTTTTTTTAGTCTGACGTACAATATATTTCAAGAAGAGGAGGTTAGGCGAAAAAGAGAGAAAGAGAAAGAGAAAAAACATGTATAGTCACCACCTTAGATCCAGCGTAGACGTAATTTCTTGTAAATCCAAGGCAGTGAGCTGTGTCTACTGCACACCCTTGCCACAGCTTTTTATATTCTTGGAATATAAAAAGAGCCAGAGCCCTCCCTCAGGTGTGCACCTATGCTTTAATGTTCCTCAGGGGACCTATGTGACTGGCCAGCAGTATTTTGGGGTTTTCAGTGTGCCACATGGCTCAGTAGCCATTTTCAGAACCAGACTAGAGGGTCCAAGGAGCAGCTTGTGGAGAAGTGCACCATTCTCCCTTCCATATACACACACTTCCTCCCTAGCTGTTTTGACCCACTAACCATTCTTCTCTCCTCCTCCTGAAAGATGATGAAAACAGGTCTTCCTAGGTCATGAAGTTGGATTAGTTTAAATGCTTTTACCAGTGCTCTGTGTAAACCTTTTTCTGTTTATAACAAAGTAGATTTATGACAAGCATCACAAATCCTTTCTTCTTCTACAGAGCAGATAAAAGAGGTCTAGCGCTCTACTTTTATGCCATAGACATATATCTCTTCCATGCTGTTTTTTGTCTTCTCAAAACAAAGCTATTAGTATTGAAAGGTAGTCTAAATATCACAGAAACTTTCCTTACTCATAAACAAAAATAATTCAAACTCGAAATATAACTTGATTCTGAGAAGTTTTGGGAGAGTTTTATGACAAGGGAAAAGACTGTTACAGCAAAGGATCTGGACTATACCACCAATTAAAGATCCATTAGCTGGCTCAGCTCCAGCAGCTCTAGCACATTTAATTCTTCTGGGAGAAAAATCTTGGCAGGAAGCGTAGTCACTATGCTGGGAGACAGGCCTTTCTTTCAAGTCACCCTTTGCATTGCTTTCACCTTTCTTTCCCCGATTACTCCCTAGTTAATCAGGAGCAAGAGCTATGTCTACACCCGAGCACTTAGCAGTGAATGTATGCTGTGACAGCTGCTAGAAGCAATTCCCACATAGCAATATATTAACTGAACTGCTACTGCTGGCTGCAAAAGCAATCATTAGACCAGAATCCTTTTTTTTTTTTCACTCTTTCAGAAAGGCGATATGAGCTCATTAGGTTCTCAACACTCATGAAGTACAAAGAAGGAAACACACTGCACTCAGTTATAAGCCTTTGTACCATGCAAGAAGAAAATGCCTTTTTTCTACACCATTAATCTATTTAATATTGGATTACCAAGATAACTCATGTATGAAAAAAGAAAGAAGAGCAGAAGACAAGCTTTTATTCGCTTTTAGATATGCCGAGGGTCAAATCTTTCCCAGATGTGCAAAGTCTTAATCCTATTGCTCTTTCTTGGCTCAGGAGTTATAAATATGGTAACAATCAAACACATATTATAGAACCTTAAACTTAAAAGATTATAATAGGATTTATAATCTCAATAAAAAAACTAATTTGGAAGCATTTAACTCCTCCATCCCAATAGTATCCAGATTAAACTGATCTGATAAAAGGAATTTATAGTAACAGAATATTTTCTGTCTGTTGTCTCTTTGCCTGGTAGCAACTTATTATTAGCCAGAAAGTTCATTTTAAACTGTGTTTAGAGAAACAAAAGTCCTTTCTTTCAAGAAAATTACTAAAAATTTTAAGAGCTGTTGAGACAGGGATCCACTTTGGTTTTATTTTGCTGTGTTTCTTCTTTGGTTGAAAGACAAATTTGGCAAAGACCTCTCCCTCAGAAGAAAACCTGATCAAATTCAAAGAAATTATGAATTGTGATTTTAAAAGTATTGTCTGGTCAAATAATTTGCTTGTGTTCGTGGAGGCAGTCATACATCTGAGCAGATAACCAAGAGTAAAGCTCTGGCTGCAGTTTCTTCACCCAAAAAACACTTCTCTTTTTGGATTTTCAATTCGTATTGTCACACACTAATGTTTTTTACTTGACTTCTTATTATTTTTCCATGCATTCCATTTTCTATTCATTTTCAAGAAGAATATGTATGGAAAGAAAACCAGAGCAATAAATATTACAGCCATAAAAAACATAGTCTTCCAAATTTTATAACTTATAACATTATATTTGTCCAATATATTTGTCCATTTTATAACATTATAACTGTCCAATGCTTAATAGAAAAAACTTTTCTATGAGAAGACTATCATATAATAATTTTATTTATTAATATTTAAGAGATATATTGATATATTTCCACTTTCTGAAAAGAAATTACAGGAAATGAGTAGGGAGAAAAAAACACAGAAGAAATTGAAATATTCTGTAAAGGGCACTACAGAGAAAACTATAAATATTATTTCAGGAAAGTAAGTTCCTATAGCTGTAACACCAGATACAGTATATGTCTCAAAAAATTATCTTTCCAAGTCACTATTCTTAGTTTGTTTCTAAGTCTGATGGTAAAAAACCAAACCAAAAAGCCAAAACCAAGCCTGAACAAAATTAGTTGGTCAATCTAATATCAAATATTGTTTATTTTCTTTGATTCAGTTTTCATTCATGAATTAAAACAAAACAAAAATACCCAAACAGAAAAACCCAAACAAACAAAACAAAAACCACACAAACTCAAAACTCTTCTTTTTAAATCTCCATTAAAACTCTGTGGTAAAAGTGGCCTGGAAATTAAAGTTTCTGGAATAGTTCAAACCAAGTTTTAAATATTTTTGTAAAAAAATTACTGTTTATTAATTCTTTCACTGAGGTGTAACAACTGAGATGAATGTAGGATTTACTACATTATCCCATCCTTCTGGGTCTAACAAAAAATAAGTTCCAGCAGAAGACCTATTCAATATGGTCGTGTTGATATGAGATAAATAAATCTTAAATTCAAGAAGGAAAAAGATTTTTCTCTGTATTTTCAATTTTCAAATTCTGTCATCATTTGTTACTTCCTCACAACCCAGAGCTTCCCGTTTCCAAATGAACTGAAACAAGATGTGTTGGAAGAGCCAGAAGGGAGGCTCTTCACATTTTCTATGCTGCTTAAGCAGATATGGTGGAGTCTATAGAGGGGAAAAAAAAAAAAAAAAAAAAAAAAAAAAAAAAAAAAAAAAACACCAAAAAAAAACTATAGACTATGTTATAGCCTATGTTCTAAAAAGGTTTGTAAGATTGAATAATGTATAGTTTGCTGTTGCAGATTTTGTCTGCTGTGACAGTTTTGTAAGCTAAATTATAATATGCCCATGAATCAGAATCATTCAGGATTTCAAGGAGAACAAAATTAGATACAGAGGGAAGAAAGTTTCCAAACTTAATAAAATTTGCAATATTATTATAATTTCCTTTCCCAGCTCAAATTATCACAGACAAGACCTAATGGCTCTTCAGGAACTGACAGACCCTATTGACTCTTCCCAGCCTCCCTACATCCATCCCCATGACCCTGCTTAGCCATTCCAGGGCATGTTTGACCCTGTTTTCCCTCACCAGTCCTGATCTTGTTTCCTACGGGCAAGACCATATCCCAGTCCAGCCTTGGCTGTTCCCCATCACCACGCCTGCTGTCCTATGCTAAGCCCTGACACTGAGCAGCAACATTTCTTGCTGAAAGGCATAAAGTCCTTTCAGAGCTCTCTTGCTTTCTTCCATTTAAAATTTTCTGGTTTGTTTTATGAAATTCTTCAGGGTTATCTTTACTACAGGAAATTACCACAACAAACAAACAAACAAACAAACAAACAACAACAACAACAAAAAAACCTAGGCATAACTTCCAGTGAAATAATCATTTCAAGACACAACTCAGAAATTAGTACTCAGAGTTGGGGAAAAAAAAATTACATGTAGAATGAGAATAACCATAAACATTTTTAAAAAACCAAGCAAACCAAAAGCACATATATTAAATTAAAAAATATTAATTTTTAAAAATCCAGAAAAAAACCCTCTATATTTTGTCTAAAAATAATGTATGTTCTACTGAGAATCTACATAATAGTAAATAAAACTGATACTGTTTAAGTTTGCTTTATTTATATAACATATTACCTAATCAGATTGCTGATTTCTTGACAGGTATTAGAACCTCACAAAAATATTGAACAACATGTTTTGAAATGTGAATTTTTTTCATGAAGATATCTAAATTTTGAATAAATTCGAGAGCAAAGGCAAGTTTGTTTTGATGGTTTTGAAGTCGGATGGTTCTCACCTAGCAGAGTTCCATTTCCCTTAGTATTACTTCAAATATAACTTTAGGGTTATAAGCATAGTCATACATAAATGTCAAATAATAAAAAGAAAAAAATATATAAACAAGACTAAAAAATTGACTATTCTGATGATGAGAAATTTTCTTTTTTTAAATTTTTTTTTATGGTAACTTTGCCTTTCTGTTCCATTTCATAAGGAAAAATAGGTATAATATGCTTTTAAAAAAAGATTCTAAATTATCATTCCTTACTAATAATATCCTAAACGTTTAGGTATTTCCAAATGTACTTTTTAATAAAGTTTAATTTTCCTTATCAAGGTATGTATATAGATATGCAAATACTCAATCTTTTTGCAAATATATTTAAAAAGTTTATGCACACACAAGCATAAGTGGTTTATCGACTTGTGCACAGATTTACAGAAACCTATGTAGGTTTATAGTTACTGAGGAACAAGGTCAGTATTCTGTGGTCCAAAGAAAAGAGACTGTCTACCAACAAATTTATCTTTGCTGGTTTTTAATATCAGAAAGACCCTAAATATAACAATCAAAACTAATGAACAGACTAATTTATTGTTTAGGTTTTGAGTGCAAAATAAACTACTTTCAGTGCTTGAGGTAGCATTTTAAAGAACTGCAGACATAAAATACGACACAGGACTAGTTTGGTCTTCTTTTCAAACCCACATTTTGTCTTTAATGACTCCACTCATTTTTGTATGGGTACCTTTACAGCAGGAAATTGAAAGAAGCAGCTCAAACTTCCTCAGCATATAAAGTGCACAGTGTAGTCCAGTAGAAACCATGGGCACTGCAGAAATAAAGCTTTTTTCAGCTGGTGATGCCTTATAAGTCAATATTCTCAAACTGAGGACAGCAATAAAAATCAGCAAAAATTAATTGCAATTAAGTTATTTTTCCCTAGACAAAAATACAGATTTTGACATAGGTGTTTTCCTCATGTGAGAGTGAGCCAAAAATGCATCTTTTCCTACTTGAAGGTCAATTACGTATCTCATTAGAATTTTATTTATTTTAAATTCTGAGCTGCCTTTAAAACCAAAAACTAACCTGAAAGATGATGCTTGTCTCTAATGAAGAATTGAAATCAATTAATATCCCCCTAAGAGTTTCAATGGTACTTGTTTGGTAGAAGACTGAAAGACATAGGACTGATGATCATGTTCCACATAGTTATTGGTGGTATCTCCCTCACCCCGTAGGAGTAGTTTTACACATACATCCCACTACCATACATTCATAAGAATTTACAGAAAGCAAGAAAATATCTCTTATCAAAACTCAGCACACACTTTGCAGAGTGAGAACCCTGGAAAAAGTCTCTGCCACTTACAGAGGAATTGAAGGTTTCAGAGGGATTTAACAGCTTATACGGTGATGACACTAGAGCTGCAGTCTCAGTGGAATTAAATCTGACTTGATCCAATTAATAACATAGAATAGGAAATATAAAAGTCTAAAAAGGAAGGAAGGANAAGTCAAGAGAAAAGAACAAGAAAAAGCTTTCAGAAGAACTGTGGAATTTTCCCATTATCTGATATGATATTATAACTGATCTGATATGCTGCCACTGAGATTTAGACTTATCATGGAATCAAGCTGGTGGTACCCTGCTCTACTCTTCCCCTTTAAAGATCTAGAATCTTTGTCTGTGATCACCAATATAGTTTGGCTACATTTGTTACATGGAAAGGGTAGAAAATAACAAAATAAAATCAAAGAAGAAAAGGAATTCTGTTTTCATGATTTTAAAATAGTTACATATTTAAATAGTTACAGTTTCTTCCACTGTTTCACCACTGTTTATTTTTAAACATTTAACCTGCTTTAATCAACACATTGTAATTGATCTTGTAAATCAAAAATTTTGAAATTTTTAATATTTATCAGATATTTTAATCTCTCCTAGTCTTGTGTAAGACAGTTTACATATAAAGAGCCAAAAATGCAATTTTTGTATATAATTTTGGACTAATTTCTTAATCCTATTTCACCTTAAAATTTGTATTTGTTCAATGCTTGACACATATTGAATTTCAGTTCTGAGAACCACTGAGGATTTTTCGTGTTTCTATAGCAGAAATGTAGACCCTTTTAGAGGGATGGAAGCAAATAACCATTTCACATGTGTCCTCACCTTGGCATCCTTTCCCATCATTGCATATAAGCTTGTAATCCCTCTCATCCCCTAAACAGGTAACTTATTATTACACTAGGCAATTTTCTGTCCTTTATCTCTCACATTCAGGCTGTTACTAAATCCTGTCATTTCCCCTTTAGAACATCTACAAAATCTAGTCTTTCCATTTAATTTGTGTTTTCAGGAAGGAGTAGTCGTTCAGGAAATAACTGAGGCATAACAAGGGCACTGACATGTCTATCATGTACTTCACTCTTTTCTTCCTAATACTTCACCTACTCCTTCCTTTGGCTCTAGTTAACCTTCTTTCCCTCTTTGTAATTCCTTATCCTCTGCCCTGAAGGCTTTCTCGTTCTGTGTCCAATATAAGTCAGTTATGACTTAAATATTCAAATCCTTTTAAAAGCACTTTGGTGTCATGTTCAAGACTTCTCCCTGTACACAGGAGTTCAGTCCTGATCCTTTATATAACAAGACATTCTGCTCTTTCAGACAGGACTCCTTATTTTCCCAGTTCTGTAAACAATGGAAACAAAGTACAATTTTTAAAGCATTCATGGCATTTTTTTTTTATTATTTATTTCTTCATATTTTGTCAGTGAATTTTACATGAATTTTGTTGTTTTAATTTTGATTTATTAGACACTGGAAGAATTGACTTTTAGCACTGAAACCAGAAGGACAACACGATAGATAGGTCTAACAGTTATGATATGTTTGACAGTTTCTAATTCTAATCATCCATCTAGTATAATATATTCAGTAGATTTCTTGTTTGTCAGTTTATTTAGGATGTCCTTGGGATTCTAAGATCCTGCTACTGAGCATTATGAAAAAATCATAAAATGAGTCCAGATACTGAGACAAATTTTGTTCTTTATTATGTGCACATCAATTTAGAATAGCTAAAATTTTACATTGATCAAAAGAGGAAAATATTTGCACGATTGCCTCAGGAATTAAAATAATTCTGGATCATATATTTTGCAGAACTGTAAGAGTCTGTAAAGACGGCAAGGGTGTAGGTGGCATTCTCCTGCTTTATCAGTATCCTTACTCTTAAAATGAACAGGATTAAAGAGGATAAAGAAAGAAGATAAAATGATAAAGGTTTTTTGTGTTTGGAATCCATGATAGACCTTATAAATGAGAAGTTAGCATGTATTTTCTGGTTTAAAAAACTTTCTTGTATTATGGGTCCCTTTTTAATGTTCAAAAAGTAATTTAGTTACCTTTAGTGCAGTATTGGCTGTGAGGAACTGATGAGGCTGGGATAGAATTGATTAAGCAAAATTAGATTGCAGTCTTCCCAGGAAAGGAAGATAAGTTAACTCCTGTTATGTATTTAGAGGCATGTGAGCATGACTACTACAGTTTGCTCTTTTTTCTTCCCTTATACACAACTGCACATTCATCAATAAGACTAGAATACTTAAATAACTGCATTGCTTAGACCTTTGTTTATATTTATTTTCCTTCAAGGGAAAATAAATAAATTAATACAGTTACCACTGAATTTTGTTAGAGAATAAATACCAGCACTGAGTTTGGGTTTAGGTGTTTGTATTGCTCTCACGAGGTAGCAAATTCACAGTGCCTAATCTGAAGTTGTTATCCTTGTAGTACAAGCTTTTTTCTCCCTTTAGGCAAATGTTTCAACTATAATCAGTAGGGGTTACTTCAAGATCTGAAGAATTTGCAAGCTAAATTATAGTGAAATATTCATTAATGTTTGGATTTTAATCTCTTGACAGGGTATGCCAAAATGAACTTTCTGCTACTGAAAGCTTTTAGAATTTCCTGTGATCTTTTTGGGGAGCTTTTAAAGTGAGAACCCATTTTAAGTTCAGGAACATTTTGATCTCTTTTCAGACCAGGTTAGAAAGATAATCTAATTTTAGACTTACAAATGTGGAGTACCAAATGTATTTCTAAACTTCTTTTAATTGTTTTAGCTTTAGATTTCATCATCTGGGCTTTCATACTTTTCAAAAGTTGGATTTATTTACATAAATTCAGTAGTAATCTAGTACCTTTTATTGGTCTAGTATCTTTGATTGATGTGGTATCCATGAAAGACCAACAAAAACAAAAATAAGAATTAGCATCCTTGTGCAGCCCAACTTCTTTCTGTGAAATTATCTAAACAGTACATTTTATTGCTTTACTTCACATGATAATACAGCTAACACTAATTCCAGGAGGATAAATAATGTGCTTAGCACGCTCTGTGGAGGATGGAGGGTAGATTTTTTATATGAAGAAAATTGAATCACACCTAAATTTCCTTACCCTGACAAATTACCTCTGCTACATTCTTTGTCTCTATTCAATTAAACAAATATTCTGTCGGTCCAGCATTATTTAGCCATGATTAAAATCACTTAAAATAAAATTATGATTTCTTCCTTATCAAAGGTTCTTTTGTAAAGAGCAACACTTTGCAACTTTCTGCTTTAATTTGTTTTTCATTTGTGCCAAAGGAGCCAAGCTGGATTCTAACCTTGACCAAATTAGTAACTGAGACTCATTCAGAAGAAAAAGTTTAATCTCAGGGGTAAGAGGTTGACATTAAGATGCTGTCAGAATGTAATGTGATAAAAAAGAAAATAAATTCCATGCTGCTTGAAATGAACAACATACTTGAAGCTCTCTGAAAAATGTTCTTTATATTTTTGAAACTGTATAATCACATCATAATAAACTTGTGCCAGAGCTTTTGCCAACAATAAAATTTTCAGTTGCATTTTTATGTGCTAATTAAATGCATTGGTGCAATAATATAGGGGCACTTATGACTAGCTCTTCTGGTTGCATTCAAGGACTTACACATTTTTCTTAAATGGTGGTGCCCAGAACTGCACACAGTGGTGAAGCTGAGGCTGCACCAAAGCTGACTACAATGGGATAATCACCTCTTTTGACTGGCTGGTGATGCTGTGTTTGATGCACCAGAATGCAGCCCTTCCTCTTGGCTGCCAGGACAAACTCCTGGTTCACACTGAGCTGCTGCCGACCAGCATCCCCAAATCCCTTTCTGCAGGGCTGCTCTCCAGATATTGCTCTTCAGATTTATACTTGTGTCCAGCATAAATCTGTCCCAGGTGCAGAATCTGGCACTTCTTGTTAAATTTCATGCCACACCAGCACTCACTGCTGCTGCTCCTTTGTGTATTGCATAGATTAATATAATTTATGTATTTAGACAAAAATATGTATTAGTAGAAATACATGCTTAGAGATATCTTTCTGTTTTCAATATAGTACTAAAGAAAGCCAATAGAATACTATCCATTTATTTGCAAGTAAACCAGTTGCTGTATGGATTGTTTAGCTTTTCAAATATAATGTTGTCTGTACCTATAGCTGGTTGTCAAATGTCTACAGAACAACTAGAAATTCTACTTTACAAATAATCTCAGACAGAGACTCTCATGCACACATCACACATTTGGTTGTAAAAATTCTGTTCTACACCTGCTTCCAAACTTCATGTAATGGTGTATGAATAAACAACAAGACACTTCCAACACCTCGGGTTGACATTTACAAAGCTGTTCACAATTTTTTCTGCTTTGCCAAGGGGCAGTGAGGGTTGAATAGCTTTCTGTGTTGTTTTCTTTTCTTATTTCCTTTTAACTTTCTTTCCAGGCAGCAGATGCTTCATGCACTTGAACATTCTAGCAGACCTAGCTAATCACAGCAATCATGCCCCAGGGAGGAGTAAAATACTGTTCCTCTACTTAAAATCATTTCTTCATCTGATGCTTGAGAAGGTACTAGTTGCCATTAGAGACTGGAGATTATGGGAAAAGGTTCATAGACAGAAACTACTGCCTGAGCATGCTCTGCAACGGTTTTTGGAGGAAAGGCAACAATCCCAGATGTGCAAAGATCAGAGCAATCAAACCAAGAAAGCCTACACAGTATTCTATCTCAATGAGGGCATGAGGGAAGGAGAACATCTTGAAAGAAAGATCTAATAAAAATAAAAAGAAGGCAAGACACAGAAAACATACTGAGCAACAAAACTATGCATTTGTGTTTTGTATTTATAGATGTATTTGTATTCAGTAGTTCCTACAGGGAGAGAAGAATTATAGTTTTTGGGGAGGGTTGTTTGGTTTTTCTGTGGGGTAATCTGGTTTGGTTTGGTATTTTTGTTTTGGTTTTTTTGGTGTGGCAGATTATTCTTTTTGTTCTGTAGTAATTTATACTATTTTTTTTTTTTTTTGTTCTATAGTAACTTTATAGTTACTATATACATTGTTCTATAACCTAGAACAATGATTAATCTTATTTTGCAGCTGGCCTTTGAGTTCTATTCAAAATTCCTAAAGCTAAACAAACACAGACATAGGAATATGTCTTTCTTTGAATATGTCTTTGTTTATGCAATAAGAAATGAAAGATGACATGACTCTGTGTATCCAACATACAGAGGACATGGAACTGTGGGAACAAGTCCAGAGAAGGGCCACAAATTTGATAAGAAGACTGGTGCATGTCCCGGGTAGAAAGGGTGAGAAAGTTGGGGCTGTTCAGCCTGGGGAACAGATTGTGTAAAGACCTCATAGCAGTATGGGGCAACCATCTGAATGGGGCTTACCAGGAAGCTTCATCAGGAAATGTAGAGATAGGCAGGGAGGAATGGCTTACAACTGAGAGTAGGTTAGATAATATATTAAGAAATTTTTTTTTTTTCTTTTTTTTTTTTTTCCCCCCCCAAAGGTGGTGAGGCACTGGAACAGGTTGCCCAGATATGGATGCCCCAACCCTGCCAGTGTCCAAAGCCAGGTTGGATAAAGTCTTGAAAATCTGGTCGAATGGGAGGTGTCCCTGCCCACGGCAGAGGGATTTGGAGCTTCATGATCTTTAAGGTTCATTCACACCCCTTAACATTCTATGATTCAATGACCAAGGATTTTGCCTACAATTCCCAACCAATGAGACCCAATAATAATAATAACAACTCAAAACTGAATAAAAGGTACTGGAGAAGCTATGAAGAAAATTAAGTAGAAAAATATATTTATGTGTCTTAGTCTTGAACATGGCCAGTTCAGAGAGATTTGTAATGACAGAAGATGAACATTATGAAGACGTAGATGAGATGAAAGGTAGATTCTTTCTTTCTTTATCTTCCCACTGATAAGACAGCGTCTATGCTATTACTGCTGCCAATTTGCAGTCTAGATGCCCAGTTAAGGAGTGGTTAATCCTCACACAGGCAGTAGTAAAGATAAAGGCTTTTAAAGGATAACGGACAGATGTCCATTATTAATTATTTTCTTTATTCCTTACACTCTTTCCTGCATCTTCCCAGATGTTTTTACTTCATTCTCAACAACCTGAAGACCAGCCATTGGTTTAATGGAAAAAAATTGCACAATAGCAATTGAGTGCAGCATTTTGGGTTGAGTTTTCTAACATATGTGGAGTTTAAAATGCAAAAAAGAAAGATTGTGAAAGAACCTTATTTTTCTGAAATATTTCTCCTTTTTTTTACCCCCAGTATTTAAATGAGAATCACTAGGTACATCCAAAGCTATTTGCCATTCAAAATGGTTCCTAAAAAGAAAAACCAAAAAACACTTAAGCTTTTGGCTGAGAGTTGATGATATAATATCAGGCCTTATTTTATAGAAATAAGTTTTAGTCATTAAATGGCTTTATTACTAATTTGCAAAAAGTAAATTGCAAGCAAGACTCATCTATTGCATACATTAAATTTGGAGTATTTACATAAATGTCAACAGTTTTCTTATCCAGCAACACTTTTTTTTTTTCCCCCCAGCAACCAGAAATTATTTTTAAGAAGCAGGAAATGTACTCTAAGAGAACATAAATTTGCTGATTTGCATGCAATTGCAGCTTCACCATTATCTTGCCATTAAAAAAAAAAAAAATTATCTAGGGACTAATACCAATGGTCCAAGCCACTCCAAAATCTGACTATTTTGCTGTATTGTCTTTCTGTACTGAAGTGGAACTGGTTGACTTAGGATATAGAGAGATGGCGAAAGAGAAAATTAAGACAAACCATGGCCTGACATCTATACCAGGCATACATACTGATAAGGTAATGGATATTGATAGACTCTTGTTGAGAAACATTTTGGGACTTTCAGACTCCAAAATATTGTATTTATTTATGCTGCAAAGACAGGAAGACAGAATGCCTTTGTTTCTGTGTCTGTTAAATCTGAATGAGAACAGGATAGCCACTAGGCACTTGCAAGTATCTATTTGATTTTTGTAAGGGTTTTGGGTGAGGCCAATTATGAAGGATGTAATAGTGGATGGTAGCAATATGAATTTTAATTGCTACTACTAATGCAGTTTATGTAAACTTCCTGGAATCCTGGAAAGTATTTTGATCAGAATTACTGTAATCATTGTTATGATTCTTTATCTCATTATAAAGAAGCCCTCAGAGAAATATTTGGCCCTATGCCTTTAGATTCTTGTTCTTTTAAACAAAGCCACAAATGCATCCTTCTTGCTCAGTTGTCATGCATCAATATTTTGTTTCAGTTTATTCAGATGGTATTTTACCATTTTAACTTAAGTAATGGGCATTGTATTTGTTTCTATGAAGCAAAAGAAGGTTTAATATTAGCAAGAATTCTTGTGAAAAGGAAAAAAATATATCTTATAACAGTAAATAGGAAGAAAATTAATTTTTGAAAGTGATTTTACTGGCAATAGTGCAGAGGAACAGAAGGCAAATGAATGTGAGCAGAGGAGCCAAAGGTAAATGAATGTAAGCATCATGTTAGCAATGATCTATTGGAAGAAATGATTAAAGGAGTCTCCAGAGAGAGATAGCTTACATATATAACTTTATAATCCTAATGATAAAAACAGAATAATACGAGGTGGTCTTTATTCTTTTTTTTTTTTTTTTCCCTCTATGTTTCATGGTTGCATGGATTATGCTGAAGGTGAAGCATCACATATTACCTAAGCACATGATTTTACATATTACAGATTTTTGTCCATTATAACACGGCTTAAATTCTTTGGCTAATTCTTTTGTTTTGTTGTTGACTGTCTTTTTGTATTTATGCATTGGCACAAAAATATTCATCAGTATCAGGATAGCAGCTATCCTTGAACAAAACGAAATTACTTTCTCTCTATATTTTCACCTCTACTTCTTCCCAGCTTTACTCTTTCATTCCCAACTATTCCACCTCCCACCTTGCTTCCTCCACCCTCAGTAGTTCAGGTGGATGGGAAATGGGAATTGTGATCACTCTCTGTTTATCTCCCCCACTCCAGTGTGACTTTTTTCCACTGGCTGCAGCTTCCTTTAAAGCAAATCTACCTTTTAATGTGTGGGGTCCCCCACAGGTTGTTCTGTAGATACCTGCTCCTGCATGGTCCTCTCCATGAACTGAGGGGAAATACCTGCTTCACAGGTAAAAAGGTTAAAAACTGCAAGACAGGAAACAAGATTCTCAGATGTTATGGAACAGTGTATCTCCATCATCTTAATCAAATCTATAACTTAGGCTGGTTTATGTTCTGTTCTGGCTTGAGCTGTTTTAAGTTTTGTATTATCAGAGTTGGTTCTGCCCTGTCAGAGATATTTAACTAGTTAAAACTTTCTGCAATGAAGTCTTAGCACAGAAACAAGGAGGATGTTTCCTCCAAAATAACAGAATATTTTGCTAGTTTTACTGTGAGACTGCGC
The DNA here is from genome assembly GCA_013400275.1 of Rhadina sibilatrix. Taxonomy (NCBI): domain Eukaryota; kingdom Metazoa; phylum Chordata; class Aves; order Passeriformes; family Phylloscopidae; genus Rhadina; species Rhadina sibilatrix. The sequence goes on along the minus strand of VWYO01028209.1, from coordinate 6,475 downwards.
CTGCTCATTTCATGTTAAAACAGGTAGGCATCATATGATTTACAATCATTTAGGAATCTGACACATGTGAACTCTTACTAAATTGTGTGAGTATGATGAAGATACGGAACTTCAAATTCTGTCATGCATTGCTGCCTAGCCACTCCCAGAGCAACATAAGAACATATTTTCTGCTCTCAAAAGGTGAGTGAGAAGCCACTAATGATAAATTTATATGCTGTCTTCACCTTTATGTGAGGGGAAAGAAACAAAAGAAACACACAAGCACAAGGATTCACACTTACATTAACATCCACAGCCCCTAAAGCCTTCCGCTGCATCATTTGCTAAGAAGCAGGTGCCATAAACACACATAAGTCTTGCTAGACATCAGACAATGTGGAGCAATGGGAAATGATGGAATGGTGATACAGTAATTTTTACACTTGGCTTCACAACATATGTTGATAACTCAATTCAGTTGTTAAGACTTTAACCCATAACGAGGAAGCACACCAGCATAGCATTTCACATTATGTAAAGGTAACTGTTACATAACAACAAAAACTACTTTAATAGCTCAACAAATTGTGGGTCATTTTCTAGGTTGTGGCTGTATAAAGTGTTTGTCTTCTCTGACTCATGATTTTACTGAGCCCAGGACAAAAACAGTGTTTTACACATTGTTTCTGTGTCAAATTGATGTTTTCCATACATACGAGAAAGGCACATTAACCTACCAAATGTTACTACAATTCCATATCGAGCTACTTGAGGGTGATATTATCAGTTGTACCTTGGGTGTTACAGAGCAAACAAAACCTCTTTTGCATGCACATTTCCATTTGGAGTTTCCTCTCTCATGTAATTAATTTTTAGATTAAAAAATATTTTACCTACCTTACTTAGCTCTCTCTAACATCAAAATAATGAGGAGTTGGCTAAATCTGAGTTTAGTTAATGCACTCATGTTTCTTGGGAAAATACATTTTGTGAAATTTGTTCTCTGAAACCATGTTTATCACCTTCTGCCCAAGAGTTGAGGAATGATAGAAAGAAAATATTAGGAGTATTTCATATGCATATGTGAACAAGTCCCATTCTATTTTTCCTTCTTACTGATTCTCTTTTCATGAGGAAGAGAACACTTGCTGAAATAACTGTGTCACTACAAACATATCTGAATCTTTTATACATGTCCTTTGTAGTAGGTAGTGTGGAAGTAAGAGGAGGGGAACAAACCTATCAACCTATAAAGGCAAACAACAAATTTAAATATTACATTAAAGCAGAAGAATTAAGAATCACATTTTCAAGGCCTTTTTTTGTTCATTATACATTTCAACGCCTTTATAAGCTAAAACTTGTTCCCTTTAAAAGACAGGTTGCTATAATCAGTAACATGATGGATTCCTAATTTGCTTTTTAATCGGTTATACACAGCACCATCAAGAAAGGTGGTCCTTCATTTAAGTAGTCATCTATGTTCTTTGTGAAATGTGTTTACTCATAAATATGTAATCCACTGGTGTACTGTGCTATGTATCTCTCTCAAGCACCTGGTCCACCGAGATAACCACTTATTTTTGTTACCATCTGTGATAATTGTAACAGCAGAGCTTTAGTGGAAGAGATTTATGCTATAAAGCTGTAGGTCCAGTGTTCAGGTGCAGGCAGTGATGACTGAGAAGAGGCATAAATCTACGTGTATAAGCCTCAAACCAACAAAAAAGAGGTATGAATTTAAATTTGAGGCAGTGCATGTAAAAAAACCCCACACCTGTTAAAAACATGTAATTAAGAGTATGAAAATGTAAAATCACATATATTAGAAGCAGGATTATGCTCACTAAATTAATTCTGTCTCATTCTAGCATGATGCCAAGTTTTACTTCACAAAGCTTAATAGTATTTCTTTTCCAAACCAGCAGTTTTTAATGTAGATTACACTCATATATTAAAAAAAAATTACATTTTTTTCTTATGATAATCCCAAAGGTAGTCCTTGCATTCGTGTGGGACTCTGTGGGTTCTTAATTTTTCTTTTTAACAAACAAACATGTGCTCTTGCAACCTATTTATACTACTCTGTGCATGTGTAAGCCTCTCTGACAAATACATTCAATAAAATCAATGTATTTTTCAGTCATTTATAATATTTCATAATTGTGTATATGCAATATATGGAATAGTTTCATTGAGTTTCTTCTCAACCATTGTACTTATTAAATGCTGCAGCTTCTTACATGTCTATAACTAAGCAGCTAGCAGGAGCCTGCTTACCACAAGAAAGTAGAATACTTTGGAGTAGCTTGATCATTATACAAAAATATAACTATTTTTCCTTCTGTGGGGTTTACTAAAAAACTTCAAAATTGCAGTAAGGTCCATGTAAGAATACAAAATGTATTGAGATATAGGCAGTACAAGTTAACTCAAACACCATTTTGTGGTGTTAGTCAAATGGCTCTGAGGAATAGTTTGATACATGTGATAAACTTCAGATCAATCTCATGCTTTCATTTTGAAGAATTATCTCCTTTCCTTGAGATAGCTAAGCAATTGTTTTGTTTATCATCCCAGTTAATGCTGATAATTCTGAGGATTTGTAGCCAAAGGAACAGATGATAAAATGAAAACAACAAATGTCTTTGAACTAACATTTCTATAACCAGCGATATGGATAAGTGAAGCTAAAGGTTTCCAAAAACTGCTTGCAAATTTTCTAAGCCATTACAACAGAAACTTCTGAACACTCTTTCTAAAGATGGGAAAAGTCTCCTTCCTGAAGGACTGACACAGAGTTTAAAAAATACTCCAGCTTAACCTTCAATCGTCACTATAAAAGTTTTGTAGGAGGAATTGTATAAACACACAAAATACACTCCCTAAACAAAATCAAGACCAAAAGAAGAGCCAACACCAATCAACCAACCAAAAAATCAACCAAGCAACCAAAAAAAAACCCACAACAACAACAACAAACTAAAAAAAAATCCCTTCAACCTGTCTCAACTGTCCCTTACTTCCCTTCCAAAGCTGGCAAAGAGTGAATGCATTCTGGCCTAGTGGAAACTGCCCATGCCTATGGTCCCTTCCAAACCATACCACTTAAGAATTTTACAATTCTCTGATGCTGTGAAAGAGGTTTTACGTGAAGAAGTCAATGCTGTCCTACAGTCCCAGACAGAGATAGTCCTTGTTTGTGAGAATCTAGCGTAAAATTTGAAAGGTATTACAAAATCAGTGATGATTAAACATATTATTTCCAGTAGTACCATATTTGGGGTATTCCAATACAGCAAACAATTTTTATTCCAACACAGCTACTGTGCATGTGCATGGAGAAGCAAGGTAGTGTGCCTTCAGAAGCCTCAGGGAGCAGAGCTCTACTCTTCAAATAGAGGAGGGCTGTGTGCTGAGCACACAGGATGCACACAAATATTGAAGCTGTTGGGTCCTGGATCTCCCCCACTCCTGGGTGTTGGGCTCCCTAGGCACAGGATCAATTTAGATTTTTTTTTTTTTTTTTTCTAACAGATAATGACATGGATATTTTTCTTAATTTCCTTGGCTCATTTCCTTTGCTATTTACTTACAGAAGTGTAACTTAGAAAGGATTGTTAAAATTATGACACATTCACAGGGGAAGTAAAGATAATTGGCCATAATGTCTGCAACATTTGGTTTCTACTTGGCAAAACATAGACAGTGCTGTCTTCAGACAACTGGCCCCAGATGGACAGCTCTTTTGTAGAAGGAAAACACAGTGGTGGGTGGACAAAGCAAAAGCTGCTGGATAATTGCCTTTCTCAGTAAGGCACTCCCTTTTCAGTGGAGGGAGGGCTCTGTTTCAACTCTCTCCTCTAAACTACAGAGGTCAGATATTCAAATGTGTCCTATGGTCTAAATGAATTCCCTAACCATTGGTTTGGAGGACATGAGGAGGAAGGAAAGCTTCCTCTTTTTAGCTTCTAAATGACAAGTGAATATTCCTTTAAAACACTGGGTTTGTTTCTACATTTGCCCATAATTTAGAGAAAACACCTAAAAATAGAACTCATTTAATTTTTAAGCAAATTAAGTACATCTTGATTCAAACCAAGTGCTTAACTTCAATGTAAACAGTTGCAAAACTTGATTTTGAAATGATGGAAAGCAAGTAATTGATCTATTCAATTTCCTGGCCTTGCTCTTGAATTGAGAAAACAGAAACATGCACATGCATACACTTCCTTGAGAAGACAAACTTGAATCTCGCAGTGCTCAACAATAGATAAGTTTCTAAATACTATGGCATGTCACCTGCCTATGCTCCATTTCTTTACCTTTCAGTGCAAACAAAGCAAAACACAGTATTTTTCTATCCTAAAATTGTCTTTGCATTTAAGCAACATTTGAGTAGATAACACTTATTGTTGACTATAAGAATCAATGATTACAGCAAAAATCAGGAAAAAAAAAATAGGGAAAAAAGTAGCCATAATTAATAGTATGAGTTTTATGTTTAAAAACATACAAAACTTTTAAGAACATTATATTTTCTTTTCTTATCTGCTTCGATGAGAAGCATCCTGTGTTACCAAGCTTGAACTCTTTTGAAGTACACAGAAGGCATAAATCTTGGACAGATTACACATCTGTAGCTCACAAATCCCTGAGTGTATGAGTACAGCTACTGTCTGAAACTAGAATTCTCTTTTCTTCTTGTAATTATCTTCTGAAACAGATTATACACCATCAGGACTTTCTTTCTTTCTTTCTTTCTTTCTTTCTTTCTTTCTTTCTTTCTTTCTTTCTTTCTTTCTTTCTTTCTTTTTCTTTCTTTTCTTTCTTTTTCTCTCTCTTTCTCTCTCTTTCTCTCTTTCTTTCTTTCTTCCTTTCTTTCTTCTGTTCTCTCTCTCTTTCTTTCTCTTTCTTTCTTTCACTGTCTGTCTGCCTGCCTTCTCTTTTTAATAGTACATTAAAAAATAAAAATATAATGACTTAAATATAATGACTAGCTTCAATACTGATCTCCAAAAAAAATCCCAAAAATCCCAAATATTTTTATCAGAGATTATTGGCAGCAAGAAATAATGAAGAAAGAGGAAAAGTGAAGATAATACTAGCAAGAGAATAATTTTCAGAATACTGCCACTTTCAGAAAGTACTTCATTATTATTGGTGGACCATGATTTTCAGAAGACATGCCAACATACTAAGGACTACTTTCAATGGCTTTTATGAGTCTTGGTGTCTCAGATAATGAAGATCTTTATTTAACCTTTGCACAGGATTTGTTAGTATATTGCAGGTGACACAACAAAGAAAACTTTCTTGGAAATATTCAGTTCTTAATACTGTGGTTTTCAGTTCCATTCTAATTTTCATGTATTTTCATGTATTCAGTTCTTAATCTATTAATTTAAATTCACCATAATCTAAATCTCACAGAAGAATAGAAGGTTAGTTACAGAAGATACCGATTTTGAGGTAGAATTCTGTAAGTGGCATGGACTCTAAGAAGTGAGCTACATTGTGTAAGGGTTGTTCATAGTGATTCTACTTGTATCTTTCACAAAATTATAGATAATTTCATAATTTAATCTGAATTTAATGAAACATACATATGAATTTATACTACATATGGCTGATTGGTTCAGGAGGTACTGTACTTTTACTGGTAGAAGTAAAATTTTTCTCATTTGGTCTTTTTTTGGAATGGCACTCATACTCAAATTAAGAAAAAAGGTGCATGACCAATCTAATCAGAAGCAGCATTAATACCAGCAGTTTCTGATATAAGTACTCCCTTACACATTATGTAATCAAAGATTTATGCTACATTTTCTCTTGCAGGATTACCAGTAGCTGCTTTTAATTACAGAATAATTATGATCTGAAAATCCCCAGTCATATATCTCTGTCCAACCCTTTTTAACTACCATAAAATATGGGTTTGGCTTCCTTTTTTATTTTTTATTTTTTTTAATCAAAACAGATACTTTTTATAAGTCAAAATTACATTGCTCATATAGAAAGACAGAATTATAAAATCCATGCACTAGATTTGGTGTTTTAAAAATTATTTATTCTAGACTTGATGAACTAGGGAGAAAAAAATGAAATGACATGCACACACATCACAGCCCTGGTTGATATGAAAAGTTATGACAACTCAGATAACCATATTTAGGCAGGATCCATAAAAGAGCTCAGAAACCTAAGTATCATCAATCTGTAGATTCTTCTATTAAATAAACAGATTTTTTCAACCATCTACAACCCATAGGAAATACCACTACTTATCAAATAGTTCACAGGACTCTGTAGATTTCAAGACATGGCCAGAGCTCCTTAGGCTGATTGTTGGACACAAACTGGGCATTCTTCTTATACTGAAGAGCCAGAAGATTTTTAAGAAAAAAAAAAAATCATATTTGCACGTTTGTCTTCCCATGGAGTGGGAGGTGGCAGTGAAAATTGCAGTGCTTTGAAATTGCCTCAACATGGA
>VWYO01028207.1:7103-35714 GCA_013400275.1 Rhadina sibilatrix | reverse complement strand
AAAAAAAAAAAAAAGCTTGATGGTTTAATTTTGCAGTGTTTTAGCATTTCTATAATAACTTCCACAATGAAACAAAGGAGATATGCTGTTACTCAATAGCCTTCTCTTCCAAAATACATGCTCGGGTTTTCAGGGCTGTTCTGCTTGGCACCTGACAACTTATTTCATAAATCAGATACCAAAAATCAAAATCAAAAATGGAGAAAGTCAGGGAAAGGAGCTCTAATAAAAGACAAATAGACAGAGAAGTCAGGATTTGCTATAGATAAGAAGTGTCATTGTAAAAACCTTGTTGCACTCCAAGGGAGATGAGCAGGAAGTTTAGTAAGGCAAACAATTTCACGTGTCTGTACTGCATGGGCAAAGAGGGCACACCTCACATCAAGGAAAGAGTAGGCCTGCAGTACCAGAGAATTACCTCTTGTTACAACCCACCCCTGAGGGTGAGGATAACTAAGGCTGTTCTTTCCATCTAAGTAAGTAAGTAAGCAAACAAACAAACAAACAAACAAATAAATACACATACATGCGTCTGTGTCTGTGTCTGTGTCTGTGTCTGTGTGTAGCGTTTGTTTATTTTAGAACCATCTGGTTGTGATGGAAAAGATGTATATAGAGGGTTTGGTTATTATCTGTAGAAATATAGCAATATAAAAGCATAGACAACATTAAGATGAAGTATGAAGGAAAGAAAGAACAAGACTTGATTGTTACAATTTTGATGTACTCTAGTTGAAGTGATGGTTGCAGTCCTGACCCCCTGGGGGCAAGGGAAGCCCATGAAACACAGTGTTCAGGGGGTTACTATACACTAAGTTCTGTGTGAAAATTCCCTGTGTGTGAGAATTCGCCTCCTCTGAGAGGGGAGTTCCACACTGTCTCTTGCAACACCATGGCCTGTTGCAATAGTGTGGATCATGCAGAGGTGGAGGGCACTCAGAAATTAGTCTGGGGGCACTGCAGGAGCCTTTGATGATTTATGACCCCTCCTAGGACATGACAGCTGTCTCTCACATCAGTGTAGTGGAACAGTTCTACTCTGTCAGAAGGGAGGAAAACCCTCAGGCCCATGTGTGAATGTCCTGGTTGTTCCCTGGAGGGCAGTTTTCACACGTGATTCAGTTGTGTAAAGGAGGACATTGGCATGATAAAAAGCAGTATCCCTCCTCATGGAATCTGCTTCTTATCGACCTCTTCCCTCACCTGTCTCAAGGAAGCTTGTATCCTCTGGGGGTGAGTGATCACCTCCTCTGCGCCCTGTGTTTATTGTGTGCATCTTCAACAAATCACCTGCAGTTTTTTAATGACACATTTTATAAAGTGTCATTAATCATTAACATTTCAGTTCCTCAAACCTCTATAGCAATGGATATAACACAAACTTTCCCAACCCTTAGACAACCAGCATCACCAGTATCAATTAAGAAGAATAGGAATAGGTGCCTACACAGACAGGAAATAGCGTTAAATAAAAATAGGTGGCATGAAAGGTTAAAAAAAAATGTGCAGTTTGTGAAATTTGGGCTTGTTCTACTTTCAAGGTGCTTCCAGGTAATTTCAAAACCAATAAGGTACCTACAACCTTCAGGAGTATCCAGTTAGGCATAATGTGCACCCTGAGGATCCAGTAAGTATTGCTGCCAAGTCTGCTTTGCCAGGAAAGTAGAAAATACACAATTTTTTCAATTCTCACACTCAAGCTCCAAACGCTTTTCTGTGTTAGTGGTCAGACATGCCAAGTGAATGAGTCACAAACACAAAGGCAATGTAGCCAGTATTTTTATAGTTTGTTAGGATCTCTTGGATACCTAAAATTAGCATGTAAGTTCTGTTTTAGACACATAAGCACATGGGCTTATTTTCAATCCTGCTGTGTTCTCATATGTTCATTTAGATTCTCTCTGTTTTAAACAGGCTTAAAAATCATCTGTAACATATACCTAGATAAGTAAGTAAATACTAATTATGGGATTTAAAAATAAATATATCACATGAACTCTCTTATTTTGCCACTAATATTCAGAATTCTTTTTGCATGATATTTTGCAGTTTTTATTCCCTCTCTTTTTGCTATGTTCTGATTTTGGCTGGGATAGAGTTCATTTTCTTCAGAGTTGCTAGTATAGTTCTGTGTTTTTGATTTGTGATGGAAACACTGTTAATAATTCAGTGGTGTTTTTGTTATTTTTGAGCAGTGCTTACATAGAGCCAAGGCATTTTCTGCTTCTCAAGCCATCCCACTGACGAGCAGGGTGGGGGTGCACAAGGGCCTGGGAAGGGGCACAGCCAGGACACTGACCCCAACTGATCCAAAGGACAATTCAGGACAGATGGTGTCATTCAGCATATAAAAAGGAGGAAAGAAGGAAGGAAGAGCTATTTGGAGTGAAGGCATTTGCCTTCCAAGTCAGCCTTACATGTGATGAAGGCTGACTTTCATGGTGAGGGCTGAACACCTGCTTGCCAAAGGGAACCAGTGAATTGATTCCTTGTTTTGCTCTGCTTGTGTGCATGGCTTTTACATCCCCTATCAAATTGTCTTTGTCTCAACCCACAGGTTTTCTCACTTCTATGATTCTCTACTTTTCCCTCGGAGGATAGTGACTGAGTGGCTGCATGGGGTTTAGTTGACAACTGGGGTTATGTTTTGACAGCCAGGGTTAGGAAGGATGCTATGACAGATAAACATTTCTTCCTCTGTAGTGTAGCACTTTGGTGATCTTGGGGAAGGGGATGGCATCTTTCTTCTGATCAAGAAAGTGTGATTTCAGGAATAACAGCAGAGAACCATAGGCTTACTGTCAATATTTTGAGTCTTTCAACTCTTTCCCTCTTCCAGCTGGGGCATGACTGAGTGACTGCATGGGCCTGACTTGCTGGCTGGACTTAAACCACAACAGAGCTGTATAGCACACATCATGAAGATGTCATTATATCAAAATATGATGTCATGTCAGTCTCTGCAAACATCCACTCATTTCAAGTCGTGACTGCTTTTTTGTGGTCTTTGGAGATGCATCTAATATTCAATTTCCAGAATGCCCAAATACCAAAACAAAGCTAACGTCAAGTAAAAAGTAGTATATGCCAATGCAATGCAAGATAACCATGCCCAGAACTTGACTGATTGGTGGCTTTTGCTGAGTTCACTCAGTGTCAAAGGCTAAGTACTTTGCTTAGAGTAGGTAATAAAGTGAGCAGAGCAGATATATGCCTTTTTTTTTTTTTTTTAAGAGATAAAGGAGAATTTTGAAATTGTGTCACCACTTAGTGCTGTAAACAAATGGAACGACAAATCCACCACACACATGCATTTCTTTTGTGTGTTTTTTTTTTTACATATATTTTTTAATTTTACATGACAGAACTTACTACTGATTAGTGCATGTATGGTGGTCTAGCTTCTTACAACACTTGAAAGAGAAGCCTTACTCATAGAGACACAAACAAAAAATAATGAATTTTATTATCATTAATGAAGATTAATGCATTAATAAAGGAGGAAAACTGGTTAGTGAGGATGAAAAATGAACAAGCAGAAGAAATACATTAATTCAAAACCAGTGAAAACTGAAAATCAATGAAAAGGTGTAATTTTCTGTTATGGAGAATCAACATTCTCTAGTAATGTAAAAGAATGTGAACAGGCTTGACTAGCTGAAGAGTTCTGCCTATCAGAAGGCTAAAATAATGACACTTATTATCTGAGAGATTTTTAATCTCATTTAATATCGATCCTTCTTTTTGTGCAATAACTGTGTAGGTCAACTAATATATTGTGAAATTTATAAAGGTATACTTGCAACTAATCTTGACAGAACATTATAAAAACCCCTCAATATTTCCACAGTAGAAAATAAAATATTTCAGTATACACAGATAGGTTTAATATATGTATGAGACAATAAAAACACTATAGGTGTTTCAGTGTTTTCTTTTTTCTTTTTGATTCTAGGAATTAAAACTTTAAATTTTTATCTTCCTTTTTTTTGATACATATATATCAAACTGACATGTTTGAAGTCAGTCAATTGTCCATTTGGTGCTGATGAGGTGTTTGAGAGCCTTTGGGTAACCTTCTATTTTATTTTCCGACATCAAGCAGTTCTTTTACATTATACATTGAAGTTGTCTCCACTTCCAGCTCAATATCTATTGAATATAGAATATAAATTCTAGTCTAGTATCTATTGAAAGACTGGGTATTTTGCATTTTATCACAAGTTTGACTTTCTTTAACGTTGAAGGTTTGTTTAGTCCTGTTTCAGTTTATGGCATTTTACCATTCCATCAGTCTGGTTTATCTGAGATGCTCATAAATTTTAGAGCATTCCATTTACTGAATTGAAATGTTTCCTCTTATACTCATTACTGGAAAGTTCTGCAGGTATTAACATGTAATAAAACCTGTTGATGTTGCAGCCTTCACCAATTATAGCACACTAGTTGTCACACCTTTATCAAACTGATGCTGTGTTAAATATATTTATCTCAAATGAAGACTAATAAGAAGGTATTGAGCAAGAACAGATAAGGAATTCATCCTCCACTTTTGAAATCCCAGACATCTGAGTATTTGAGCCTGGAAATCAACAAATGACTGTCCAGAATGTCAAGGCAGAAAGTTGTCATGAATATTAGTATGTTTAAATGGTCTCCAAAGAGAATTGAAAGCTATTTTCTTGATTGACTCTATTGTAGATAATATAAAATCATAGGGGTTTTTACATAATAATATTAAGCTTAAAGTTACAAAACAACGGCAAATACTTCAATCGTTATGAGCAGATGTAAAAATGGAGCTTTATGATTTATACTGAATCGGGTTTTGTTAGTATTTATGTATATAGGAAACAGAAACCTTCAAGAAAATAAGGATTGGAAACAGAATTTTGGGATATCTATTATTAGCCAAAATGCCTAAATGGATATTTAAAGGCTAGATTTCCTAAAGTAACCTAACAAGTGATATGCTAGTGCATGCCAGCATGAAAGTGGAAAAAAAAAAAAAAAAAAAAGAGAAACAAAAGAGTTATATAATTTTTATAGCAGGATGCTAAAATACAGTTTCTGCAACCAAGATGTAGTATTTGCATCTTATCATTTTGATTTGGTTTAGAAAGACAGGTATCTGCCAGGGAAACTGGAGTTTCGCTTAGAATGGAGAATGTAAACCCCTCACCCCCCGCCAAATTATAATTTTGCAATCAAGGGCTTTCAGGCAAAGATTTTGGGAATAGGAATAACAGTTCTTTACTAAGAATATTAATAATACAAATGTAGTAGGAAACAAAACCACCCAACCAANGTGTCTGCGTTTTATCCAGGTAGAAAACTGCCTGCCCCACTCCCCTCTCCGCCCCCACTGCCAGGGGGGATGTCATGCATCTCACAATAGGATGATGGAATGCAAGACTGGGGGCGTGTTAATGGCCCATTGTCAGAAGGCGTCAGGCCTCTCCACCCTTGAGTTACAAGAGATAAAGAAAAACATCTCAACTGCTTTTAACAGATGAAAATAGAATACACATATTTGGTTCCACAACCCAAGACACATTTCTATAATCTTTTTTTCAAAGAAGGGTAGATCTGTGAAAGTGTTTGAGGTAGATTCTTCAAAAGAGCAAGGCTAGTGAATAGAGCTAATTTAGCCACCTACCTTGAAATTTGGAGAGTCTTGTCTTTCTTTCTAAAATTTTCCTGACCATCCCATCCCTCTTTCTGATTTTTCAGCTTTCACTGTGTTATCACCTACTAACACCTGTAGGACATAATAAATTAATAAATAGATTGTGGGGGTTTTTTAACTCCCAAAACACCAGTAGTGAAAACTCAGAAACATCTATCTGCCAGTGATATCAGAAGAAAAGGATGGCTTCTGGTATGTATACATACCCATTTATTCTCCCTCAAGTTCTGAGATCATAAGGCAGGTTAAGCCATTTATTATTTTCCTAAAATGACCCAGTGTTAAAAATTAAAGTAGTGGTGTTTGTTTGTTTGTTTGTTTGTTTGTTTGTTTGTTTTAAGATTCATAGGAGGAACATTCAAAATTAACTCCACAGAAAGTGATCTAATTTAAAAGTTTAACAAAATCTTATATATACTTTTTTGCTAGAATGTATGTTCTGTTTCCTGACTTTATATTGCATGTTTAAGAACTCCTGTAATGAGATGGTAAGTGTACTAAAATATAGAAAGTTTAAAGGACTCAATAATTTTGTCCTTCTAAAGAAGGGCAAAAATGCCAACAGGTTTCTGCTTACTGAAATTGTGTCAGATGTCTCAGAAAACTGAATGAAGGAAGATATTAAATAAATACCAGTCTGAGGAATATCCTGCACAGTTAAACTGATGTGTACCTTTGGAACCTCAGTCAGCCATGGAGAGAGTGAAGAGATGAGCAGGTCTGTCACTGGGATGCTCAGAGGTGGAAGTGGGGCAAAAATCAAACTATCTGACCTTTGAAAATAGTACAGTATAACCCTGAGATTAGCTTAGTTGGTCAGACCATGGTGCCAATAACAACAGAGTTCTGGGCTCAATCCCCATAGGAGACATTCACTTAATAATTTGACTCAATACTACTTTGTGGGTCCCTCCAAACCCAGAATATTCTCTGTGTTTGTGTCTTTGTGCCTAAACAAACAGCTGGGGGAGAGGTTAAAGAGATCAACAATTTCTGCATATGTTTAATAGACTCCATAAATATGCTGTATGCCTGTAGTCCACAGGGACAGTGTAAGAATACATGCCATTCCCCTTATGGACCTTCAGAGCAAACTGCAACAGACACCTGGCAGGAGATCTTTCCTGTGAAACACTGAACTACGTAATTTTTACAAAAATGGATTTCTGAAATGAAAACATCTTAAGTTCTGTCTGCTGTGCCATGGTATCATTGCTCATACAAACTTGGGCTCTTTTATATTATGATAAGGAACTACATTGTCAAGACATATCAAAATTATTTCAGATTTTAAATGATTTTTTGTTGATAATTTCTAAAAATGATCTGATCATTATGAACCTGAACAGTCTCATAAAGTTGTTTGAGAGATCTGTTGCTAGCTACCCCTGGAAAGAACTGGCATGATTTGGTAGGCTACCATTTTAACCTAACAGTTCTTCTCCCATTCTGTTGGGGTGATAAAACTAAAAGCAAATGAAAGTTCAAATAAATTTTCCTGCATTTTATTTCACTAAAGCTTTTCAAAAACTGGCTGTAATGGATTCAATTTTAAAGTTATGTTGGAAGAAATAGGAAATTTGGCTTCATGAATTAATCAAAATCTAGTGAAATCAGAGCTCATGAATAACTTATAAAGGCTAGCTGAAAATCAATAAATTGCCTGTAATGCATACATAAGCATTTTCTCGAGGTCTATGATATGCTGACGCCATGTTTGTTCTTCTTTTTTAAGGAGAGCTATGCCAGTTTGAAATTACAAAATCACTTGTCCTTGGGCTTTATATAAAAATGTCATTTCAATATTTATATTTATTTGGAAAAGGTACATTGATAAATGCAGACAGATGACCATATCAAGTAATTAGGAAAACATTGCTGAACGTGGCTAATAGCTCCAAGTATCCTTGGAGATTCCAATTATTATTAGGTTAAAAATACTTCGTGAAAAATATTCAATGCTAAATAAAACGTGTGGAATGAGAAAGAGGCAAAATGCTAATATGAATATTTGATGTAGAAAAATTAATTTTCAGTTAAGGACTAACCATCATCCATCTGCCAGAGGGATAAGTAGTCTTTGTATACAAAATCATTTGCAAATTAAGTCGGCCTAAAATTGAGTTTATCTCCTTTTAGAAGAAAAAGGATAGTAATTGAAATTCAGTTTCTTTGTGAGTAGAAAACTGTTTTAATAATATTGTAAACCAAGAAAATTTACAGTTTCTGGAGTAATCAATATTTATGCACCTAAATAAGTGATGCATGGTACAATATTGAATGTGCATTAAATCCTGAAACAGTTACTGTTAATGAATGATAACAGAATTCTGTCCCAGTGTAAGTTTTGAGCAAGAGCTGTCATAATGGCAAACCAGATGATCTTAGTGAGATCTGTAATTACTCCTTTCACTTTTATCCCAACAGAAGAAACTGAGAAATTGGGACAACTTAGAAACATCTGTGATGAGCATTCTTGGACGTGTTCATAGGCAGAGTAGACGTGCAGAGCAGGTGAATCATTGCCACTTAGATTTTTGACACATAGTACTCCCTGCATTGTTATCACTGACCATAGCTTATCTACATATCATTTTAATGATAAATGCCTTTAACATATCCTATATTATCTACAGCAGCTTGGCGAGTCATGGTAAATAAGCAATGAACCTCCATGCAATAGTTTGTGAAAATGTTCTTTTATGTGTATTTTTGTAACGAAACTTTCATTAATAATTGTTCTATGGAATTCAATGCAAGCAGTAACAGAACTTAGTTATATATTGAATTGAAACCTAGGATCAGTAAGTAAGAATTAACATAAACTGTGCTCCAGCTGAACAAACCAAAAAGTTATGTAGTATTTAGGGAAGGACCAGTCTATCTCAGAGAATATGCAGAAGGGCAGCTGAGAAAATCAAATTCAGGTGATTACATGAATGAAATTTTTTCCTTATTGTCTTTATTCTATTGGATATTCAGGGTATTTGTCTTCACATAATCAAAGAGCAAAAAATTGGATCCAGAACACTGTATATGAACAGTAATATTCTGGTAGATACTCCTGGTGCATTCTTAGGAATGTATTTTTAATTCCATTTACAGAAACATCTCAGTCACAAGTATGCAAATTTCTCCAACGTAGGGAGGACCATAAATAAGTTGTGTTTATTTCCATTGGAACAATAGAATCTAGAACAAGAATTTTCGCAGAGAAAAAGCAATTCTCAAAACTGCTAGAAGCTCATTGATCAAACACAATGAGTAATAAATCTACAAAATAACCAACTGTGTAGGCTCTATTATCTTATATCTTGCAGCTGTCAAAGTCATCAGGAAACAATTAGCAATTGGATGCAGCAATATTTTGCAGCATTATTATTCATTTCTCGCTTCAGAACACTGCATTCAGCTGCTCACACATTAACCCACAGCTGGTTTGCAGGAGATGTGCAAGTTTTTTAATTTAAGATAAATGAGCTAATAAAAAAAACCAAGCAAACAAAAACCAAACCAAACCAAATCAAAACAAAACAAAACAAACCCTTCCCAGAAGTCAAAAATGTCAAAAAACAAATAACAACAAAATACCCAACCAATCAACCACCCAAACAAAAAAAACCCACCCAAAGAAGAACCCCCCACAAAAAAACACCAAAAAAACCCTACAGCCAAAAAGCTGTAAATGAATGTCACTAGCCAGCACAAACTGAGCATTTCATAAGAAGAAGAATTATGTGATGTTGGTTTTAAACTCTTCCAGTCATTATACATACAAATCACTGGGTTTGATGAATATATCTTAAAAATATTTTAATGCTTTTACTCTTTGTGTAGTATGGAAGTCCATTCTTCTGGGTTTCTAAAACACCTAGGTTAAGTGATTTCAATTTCTAGGAAATCAGACATACAAAATGCAGGTTGAGCAAATGAATTAATTCTAAATTTACAGTATGAAGAGGACAAACTTGAAGTGGATCATGATTGAGAACAAGTAAGACCAGTACACAACACATCTGGTGTAGAGGAATATAGCTGGCAGGACCAAAGGGATTATAGGAAGACCTTAAATGAGAAGAGTAAACTTTATAAATGTTAATATGTAAAAGTTATACAACGGTGAATATGAGAGAAGGTATTTTAAAATTTAACATATTCTTGTGAAATTAATATTAATAAACATTCACATTAGTTAGAAAAATTCTAGTTTTTGAACTTCTAGAAAAATCTATACATCCTGAAAAACAAATCCATTTATGACATTCAGAGTTTTGCTACCCAGGTAAATGATGCTGGATTCCTTTCTGATGTGTTCTCTTAACAAGAAATAAGAACCCTCCCCCTGCACCCCAGAGTACAGACAAAGCTTTTCATTTATTTCCAAGGTTCTTTTATACCACATAGCATTTGGTAGGAATAAGTATAGATGATATTTAGCTGGGGTTTTTTTCAGAATTGACATGAAAATGATTCATATTTAACATTTTTGTCAAGCAGATGTAAGAATATGTATGAGTGAGTGTTGTTAATCACAATAAATGTCAAAAGCTGTAAATCCTATTAAAGGAGTGAAACAACAGTGAATCACCTCTTCCTAATGGTGATAGTGATGTAAGAGCTTAGGCTGCTAGAACTCTGAGCTCTTGTCTTTTCTTGTACTTGATTCAGGATTTCCTAGAAAAAAGCCTGAGGAGAGTTGTCATTAAGGTGCTACTCTGCTATTATGGCTTGAAGTGCAAAAGATGCAAATAATGGGACACATAAAAATACCCTTTTTAAAATGCTTGCTTTCACTCTTTCCACTTCTTCTTAATGTTCAAGTTAATGACACATGGCTCAGAAGTATTTAAGATGCTTTTTTGCTTCTTTTGCCGACTACTTATATAACTAAATAACAACCACAAGAACGCTCAAAAATTGCAGACAGCCTGGAGATAGAAATGGAGAAATTAGTTCTTGTTTGTCCCTATATCATACCTACTGTCTTTGTTAATATCTATGGCAGTTTCTGAATTGGCAACCCAGTTACACATTGCTGATGTGTTATACAAGGAAGGTCACAGAATAAATTATTTTAAAATAATGTATGTAAGGATTTAAATAAAAACAGTAGATGCTTAGGCAAATATAAGTAATTTAAGCATGTTTCTAAGTAAACGTAAGCTTGTTTTTGAAATGTAGAAGGATTTTTTCTTCCTAGAAGAAAATTAGAGAGTTTTAACTTTGAACAGACAGATAGTTGTCATTTACTAATATTCCTGGGTACATTTTTCAGTTACTTTGGCAATTTATGATGGACTCAAGTTACAGATGACAGCAATTGTAGATCACTTGTTGGAAATCTCTTGAATATTTCCTGTACCTCTCATACATAATAGAAATCTACTCCTAAAAGTGAAAGAAGTCCAGCTTGAATCAAAAAATAGTGTTTTAATTCTAATCACATCAAACAACACTCATTAGAAATTGCAAAAATCCTCAAAGAGTGCTTTTTATTCTTGTGGATTTCAGTATAATTTCTTACCTAAGTATTTACCACATGAAAACAAGTATTTCCTGTTGGGTTGAAATGTACCGATGCCATTAACCCTTATTATTAACTCTTCTAATTTAAAAATATATATATACCTTCATTTTCAAAAAATTTTCTAATGAATGTTAAAAAGGTGAGATTTATACTACAACATGAAATGCAATTTAATTTATAAAATTCCTTTGAGGCAGTGTCTTATCCTATGCAAATTAAAACAGAACTAGGATTATGCCAAGCAACACCGGTTTCCTGCAATCTAACCTTGGTGAGGATTAGGGCCATTTTATGGCAAGTAGGGGACAGTTAAAATTGAAATAATTTTGGATATGGTCACAAGAGACATCCTGAGCTAGTACTGTTAAAATGTACAAAGTTCTTTGCATCCTCTGACTTCCTAGCTGCTTCCTTCTCAGACTCTTCAGAGCAGAGTCAGAATTTTTTCCCATCTAGGCCTGACTCTGGGGGGATTGTGAATGATTGGCACAGAAAGAAAAAGCAGAAATGCCTTTGAAATAACGTTTCATGGCAGCCTTGCAAGAGTTGAAATCTTTTCTGCATTCAATATGTATGTGGTCACAGACTCAGTACTGGGCAGCATCTGATATGTGGATCTCTTAAGGGCAAGTCTTACCTGAACAGCTTAATCCTACAGTGTTGTATCCCTCGGGGAAGTGATCTTTCCCCGAAACCCCGAGAGCCTGTAACCAGGTAGTTTAACCCTACCTTCCCCTTATCTCTGACCTATGGCTTGCTGCCAGCTATCCCATCCCAGACAGAGACTAGATAAAAACCCCCGCTCCTCCATGTTCTTCCTCTTTGCTTCCAGACCCCTTCAAGAATAAAGCCTTGGAGCACCCTGAGTTAAGGAGCCTCTTTTGGATTTCTTTTCCCTATCCTGAAGCCTATCGCCCCAAAGCTCCCCAAAATCTGAGCTAGCATTGTGGCCAAGGGGGGCAGAAAGGAGGGTTAAAACTTCACTACAGTGGAGTGACAAGTGGACAGTGGAAGCACTAGAAGTGTTTTTTGTCTGGGCTTCTGCAACGCTTTAGATGCTGTCTCCCAAAACATCCTTTACTGCAGATTGGAGAGAGATGGATTTGATGAGTTACGTGTGGGTGGATGAAGAGTTGGTTGGATGGTCACATCCAGAGGGTGGTGGTCAATGGCTCAGAGTCCCAAAGGACATCAGTATCGAGTGGTGTCCCTCAGGAGTCCAAACTGGGAGTGCTTTTATTTACATACGTGAAGAGATTGATTTGCAGAAAGACTCTAAAACTCAAAGGCAAAATGAGTTTTAAAGTAAGTATGTATTTTATTCAGCAGCTGGACACAGCTTTGAGGATCCTTTGAGGATATCTCCATTGAAGTTGTGCATGCCGACTCGTTTGTTGCGTTCTCTTTTATTCTCTAAAAGGTTACACGTTAAGTTTCACAATACCCCATGCATATTCATTCCCTGGCTCCACCCTGTTTCATTTGGTATGCTAGTTGCCAAATAAGTCCTTTAGTCCAAGCCAGACAGTCAGTCTAATCTCAGCTCCAGGAACATACAGAGTGGTGCTATCTTAGTATCCTTGAGGTTTAGGGTACTTGCATCCTGTTCTGGTGGTAGTTGTCCTTCTCCTTATTGTCCATCCTTGCATTCCATCATGTTGTTCTTATACTGCTTTACTTTCCCAGATGGTGAGTATAGTGAAATGCAGCAGATATTAAGAAGTATGCATAATCTAAATGTCTATTTCCTAATCAGTAGACTTCTAATTTCTTACCCCATGTCTCAAGATCATGTGTACCCTCAGCAAATCTGCAGATGATACCAAGCTGAGTGGTGCAGTGACACTCCTGAAGAATGGGATGTCATCCAGAGGGACCTAGGCAAGCTTGAGGAATGGGCCTATGGGAATCTTAGATGGTTCAGCAAGGCCAAGTAAAAAGTGCTGCACCTGCACTGGGGCGACTCCCAGTATCAATCCAGGCTAGGAATGAAGGCATTGAGAGCAGCCCTGTGAGAAGGACTTGGGGGTGCTGGTGGAGGAGAGACTGGACATGACCCAGCCACGGCACTCACAGCCCAGAGAGCCCGATGTATCCTGGGCTGCACCCAAAGCAGTGTGGGCAGCAAGGGAGGGAGGAGATTCTGCCCCTCTGCTCTGCTCTGGTGAGACCCCACCTGGAATCCT
This sequence comes from Rhadina sibilatrix, assembly GCA_013400275.1. Classification (NCBI taxonomy): domain Eukaryota; kingdom Metazoa; phylum Chordata; class Aves; order Passeriformes; family Phylloscopidae; genus Rhadina; species Rhadina sibilatrix. The sequence goes on along the minus strand of VWYO01028207.1, from coordinate 22,312 downwards.
GTCCAGCTTTGGGGTACTAGCGCAGAAAGACACCTCTTGGAGAGAGTTCAAAGGAGGCCACCAAAATGATCAGAGGGATGGAGCACCTTTCCCATGAAGAAACTGGGCTGAGAGAATTGGGATTTTTCAGATGAAGCAGAGAAGGCTTTGGGGTCCACATTGCAGCTTTCTAGTACCTGAAGAGAATCTACAAGAAAGATGGGGAGAGATTTTTACAAGGGCATGTAGTGACAGGACAAGGGAGAGACAGTAGATTTAGATTAAATCTACTGACTGAAAGACAGTAGATTTAGATTACATTTTAGGAAGAAATTCTTTACTGTGAGGGTGGTGAGGCACTGGAACAGATTGTCCAGGGAGGCTGTGTGTGACCTGTCCCTGGAAGTGTTCAAAGCCAGGTTGCCTGGAGATCTGTGCAGCCTGCTGTGGGAGGTGTCCCTGTCCATGGCACAGGAATTGGAACCAGATGATCTTTAAGATTCTTTCCAGCCCAGACTATTCTATGATTCTATGATATAAGATCATCTGCAATCCTGCTATGTAATTGCCAGGAATTTCTGGAAGTTTCTGTATAGAGATCATGTTCTTAATAAGTATTATTTAATATTCACCCAAAACTTTAAAAGTCCAAGGCAACACAAGAAGGAAGATTACTGCAAGATGAATTGAAATGTCCCTGCTCTTGTTTTATGTGCAGCCATGCATTGTCTTGAACTCCAACACATATGATGAAACATGGCACTATTTAGTCCTATTGTACTAAATCAAAGAGCTAAAGATACCTTGTGGACTGGATTTGCATAAATACAAACAGACATTCTAACTAATTTGAGCAAGGAAATTTGTAAGAAGCTGTGAACTAAAAGGGAAAGGTATAACACCTCATTTCTCTTAACTAAATGTGTGGACAATAAGAAGCACTGGAAGAGGTGCAGGAAGTGTCTGTTGTGGAATGTTTTCTAATGAGTGTGATTATTCTTCCTTTAGCTAAAAAATAATGTGGGATTTACTTCTTACAGGCTCTTATGCCCTCCAGCTTCACTTGCAAGCTGTTCCATATGGCAATTTCTCTATGCATAAAATTCATCTTGCTTTTCCTGGAGAGAGAGATCCAGACCTCCTGGATCTACTGTCTTTAGGCTGAACTTTACTGACCCTTTGTAGACAGGATCCGAATTTTAAATCTCTTGGTCATGATTATTTTTATGCAGCTTCTGTGACAGCTGATGATAATATAATTTAATATGACCTGCAGCTATACTTGGCTGTCTGTAAATCAGACATGTTAGATGCCTAGTATTATTTCTGGTGTGTAAACAAAAGTTCATTAGGGAAATTACTGTACATTTTATGCATAAATGAGTATTGCAGCTTCAAGGACTATGTTAGGCGAATCACTTTCAGGTCACTCATAAAATTCTTAGAAAAAAAAATCCATTATTATTTAAATGCATTCTTTAAGTCATGTTGAGAAACAACAAATCCAAATTCTCCTAGCATAAGTATGCTACAAAGACAGCCTTTAGAGCAGTTCTTACAGAAGAACCCAGTATATTAAGCTAAAAATAGGATAAATACTATACCTTGTGTTACTATGCATGAAGGTATTCAAATTGCAGAGGTCTGATATGATTAGAACTCTGGAACTGGATGGCCACAACAGAGCACCAATTCTGCAAATAAATGTCTTTGTGCTCTTTTAAGACAGAATAACTGTGATTCCATTGTCACTTTCTTTCTCATCTGCAGTTAAAAAAAGAAATCTGCAACTAAAGGGAAGAGAGGTAGCTTGAGAAAGCACAACACTGGCGTTCTGATAATTAATGAAAGCCTTCTAGTGGCTGCTGGCCAAATCTGGCATTGGAAATTTGCAAAAGGTTCCAAGTAACCCTTCAAATATACACCCCAAGCATGTTTTGAGTATTTAAATCAAGAGATGCTTTAAAAATCCTTTTAAAAGTTCTTCATTGCAGTAGTATCTTATTGGTAGAATTATACAGGGAGAATAGTTTTCCTGATTCAAGCTAAAATTTATTGTATGGCAATGGAATCATTTGCTGATTTGAAACATTGCTTTGTGTTGTGTTTAGTTGTAGCCTTGCATCATTCTGAGTTATATGGAGCTTAAACACATTAGAATGACTGAAGTTGTTTTCTGGACACTTCTGACATTTGGTTTGTCGAGGAGAGAATGAGAGACTAAGAGAAAAAAATATTATTCAAAATTTGGTATGAATCATTTAATATTTTTTAATAATTCTTCACCAAAGATGGTACATTTCTCATATCTTTTTTAAAATCTTTTTTGTTGTTGTTGTTGGAAAATATCCTTAACTCAGATATCCAGATATCCAGATAACTCAGATATATTGGGATTCCAATAACCAAACAATGTTGCACATCTGATTTACATTCTTTGGGACTGGATGGTTTAATATTCTGAGGCTTTTTTTTTGTCTAACAAGTAATTGTCATCTTTTCATTATTTGAAAAGATGCAACCAATCAGGTAAGGTGGCAGGGAAATTTGAATGAGGACTAGTCCAAGAAGACAAGAGTCTGAACCTTTGTTTAGGGTAAAAACCTCGACTCCCTGAAGGTTGTAAAAACACTTGCACCTTATGCATCTAAAACTCCAGCAGATTATTTTTTTCTTTGTAAACCTTGCTGGGATATTAAAGAGAAAAACTTTAAGGGAGTATTATGATCACAGATTCTAAATTAACCAATCTTCTGGCTGATTCAAAATATTGTATATAAAAAATAGATTATTCTGAATTAAGGAATGACATAATTCATAACTTCTGACACCTCTCTGCCTTACATCAGAAACAGTACGTGAGGAGAATATAGACAATGGTCACATCAGATACAATGGTGCAACTGTGGTGTCAGGAGCATGCTTTGGTGTGCTTCAGTAAAATAATAACTGTTAGAAGATACATTTCAGGAATTTTTACTACCATTGGTTGATTCATGTGGGAGGAAGAATTAAAAAAACAAAAATAAAAAGTCATGTCTCACCCATATGATTCCTCCAAAATATAAGACTTATTTTGATACCCTTTAAAAGGACAAGTTTTATCTTTAAGACTTAGATTCTTGCTTATCAAACACTGTGAAAGCCACTCAGAGCACTACTGAAGTAGTGGTTTAAAACAATTTTTGTCTTTTATGGATTTATCTATTTTCAGTTGAAGAAATCACTTTCAGTTATGGTCTTTGGAGGAGAGCTTCAGAAATACTTGCTCACTTGACACTCTTCCCCCCAATTTTAATACCAATTTTACTCTGCTTTGCATTGAGTCAGTCTGAATGTACTCACTAGCAGTTCACCAGACTGGTTTTCATGTTTTGATTTAGAAAATGAGAATGTGTGTCAGAATAGATATTAAGAAGTCCACATTGCTTGAAAAACTTGTATTTGACTTCTTTAAAAGAAGAGTGTTCAAAAAAGAAATAGAAGAGATGTTCTTGAGGATAAATTTTATGGCATTAAAAAATCTCTTCATGTAAAGAAATTTCTATTTCTGTTGTGTCCCCAATAAAGACTTTGCACTAATTATAATTAATTAGAAAATCATAGTACCCAAGGGAACATGCTTCACCCTCAGGAAAATGAAATACTTTTCTTATATGATTAAACATTTTGCTTCAGACTTCATAAAAAATATTTCAATAAGAACTACAGTGGCAACAAAACAAAAAAATAGTGTGATTTCATAAGGTTAATTTTAGCCAACCTAAACAATATGATTATTGATTTTTGAATACCTCCGATTTATTCTGTTTTCTGACTTTTGTCTTGTAACATTAAACTTTTTTTACACCTACTTTCTCCCCAGAGAAATGCATTTCCAACTATCCCAAATAAATAACATTATTAACAATAAATGGATTTAAGGAACCTCTTGAATATTCAAACTTAGTGGCTTCTCTTGTCTAAGATATTGGGGCATATCTAAAGAAAAAAATGCATCAGGCAAAACTTTTTGTCTGATCTGAGTGGGTGGGGTACAGTGGACCATGAAATTCTGATTTCAGCTAAAGAAACAGATGTGACCCAGTCAAATAATTTGTTTGTGTTTATTTAGCACCTGAGTAGAAGAACATTTTCACTCAGGCAGGAGTTTATGTGTACAAAGCAACATTTGAAAATGAGATTTGATCTCCAAAGTCACTTAGGAATTTATAAAAAATTTTTTTCATACATCCCCAACCTGTGAACATGAATGAGATTGCTAGGAATGCTGAGTTACAAGGCAGATACTTAGAGATCATGGCATGCCCAGAGCGCTTAATCTTATCCAATCTTTCCTGTGAAACTACCTAAAACTCTTGGGGGGGAAAAAAAAAAAAAAAATACTACTTGTAGTAAAAAAAAAGACACTACTTGTGCAATTTTTCAACAGTGACATAATCTTTTAAATTCTTATACCTAATTGTGTATAAAAGCTTAAATTTATTTTTAATTAACACAAAAATTGTTACAGTAATACATAAGCTGTGTTTGTCAGTGAATATTTCTACAACATTTTATCGACCAGAAAGGTGTTATACACTATTTCACTTTGTATGTCACAGATTTTCTGTTTCACATTGCTTATAAACCTGGAATGTAGTTTTGATTTAGTACTTGATTTTGCATAACATTATATATATATATATATGTGGAACAGAAAATTGTTGGGAATTTTACTTCACAAAGGTTGACAAATAATGGCAGGCATTGTTAAAGTGTATGCCAGACTGAGTACAGCAGAAGTAACAAGAAATGTCAGGCAAAGACAAAGATGGGGCAACACAAAATAATAGGATTAAGTAAATGGGCCAAGGGAAAAATAAAAAAAACCCCAAACAATCCATATTTTAATACTTTAGATCTATTGCAGAATAGACAAAGACTAGACTGTTGGACAGAGAAATTCTGCTGATTCCTGATGTCAGAAGTTCCACAGTGATGTTGCACAGGATTTGATAGACCAGCATTTCTCATACAGAGAAGTATTGTTTCTAGGTAAAGTTTTTAAAATACATGAAACAAATATCTCAGTGTTATAGAAACAATTTATAACACTGGGAAACAGACTTCTCCTTTTCTACTTTTCATTTTTTTCTCACTATTTTTAATTTCTAGCATGAAGAAACAAACTTGGTAATTAGATGTCAAAAGTATAGAAAACAAACCCTGGAGTCAAGTTCTATGCCTAGCATATATGTATCTATAATTGCTACCATATATTAAAATTAAGAGACAATGACCTGAAAAATAAAATATTCTGGAGGAGGTAGCACAGGTACTTGTTAGGTTACATAAACATGTGTCAGTTGTGAGAATTCAGAGCATAAATTTAGTGCTGATATTCACATGGGGTTTTTCATAAACTGATTCCACTGATTGCTCTGCTGAGACAAAGCTCATGTATGATTGCATTTTTCAGGTTTCCATTTGCATTTAAGTTATAAATTTTGAAACTTCCTAATGAAAAATTGGACTTTGTGTAATTTCCTCTAGGAATTCAAGCCATAACCTGTGGCTGTTTCACTGAAGTGAAGAAGCTCAGACTGTCTCTTTCACGTCTAAGTCTTTTTTTTTCCCCATATATTTGCACATGAAAACATTTTATTCCATTTTAAGGTGATTCCTATAGTTTTTCCAAAATGAATAAGAAATTCTTTTTTTTTTTTTTTCTTTGTATGTAATCTCACTAAGATATTATTTGATTTCAAGATTATTTTCAGAATTCTTTTGCAAGGAATTGCTATGTGTCCCTGAAGTTTCATCAGGTCTTTGATTTACAGCTAGCAGAGCTGCTTTTGGGAATCTGTACTGACCATTCTAATTATTTCTGACTAATACATATTGGTGGCTCCTTATTACCTACAGGAATTAGTTATGATATGAATAAAGCTGCCTGTATTCTAGGATGTTTTGTATGCTTTTAGCTTTTCATTTTGGCTGTGATATCCTCATTCTGTCTAGTTGTATTCTATGTTAAATGATGCAATTTATGTATTCAGCACTCAAACTGTTATTTAAACCACTGTGTGAAACCTAAAAGGATGACAGTAGAGGCCAGAACTTACGTTCTTGGCAAATGTGAAGTTCAGCTGTTAATGACATTAGGTTCAGGCATAACTCTAACTGTATTTTCAGTAAGACTTGCACCTTGAGCAACAGAACCAACAGAAACTTAGAATTTCCTGATCTACTACACTTTGATTTTTCTTTTTATTTTTTCTCTAAACAAATAAGTGCAAATAAGTAGCTCATGCTGTTAGGGAAAAAAAAATCTTTTCCAAACCCAAGGGTCATTTTTTGACATTGCTTTTTAGCTTTAGACAACAGGTTACATAGTCATGATTGCTAATTCAAGCTTTCTCTGTTAATTTTGGTAGACTCTAACTGCTTGTTGTAATAATCTTGATATTGACTCAATTCAGAAGATTCACATTGGATTTTAGTTGCAGTAGTGTGGTATCATTACTCTGAATGAAGTGTACTTCAGAGCAAGATGATCATAACAGCTCAGTAACTTATTTGGTTTTTGCAACAGCAGAATATCTGTGCTAATGATGCAAAATCCTCCTTGGCATTGTAAGCCTTTGGAAGGAAAAGCTACTTATTAGCAGATTCTCTGCCAGACTCCTTCTCTTTCTAGGCTGTGCAAAACCCCCAAACTTTTATTTAAATATTAGTATGTGTTGAGTTTGATTTTTTTCTAATTCTTTTGTGCTTGCAGTTGTCCACAATGGGGCACGAGACTCCTGGATTTCTTCATTATTATACATTTTGCTATTGATACTTCCTATATAAAATACTTATTATAGCTTTTTATCTATTACGTTTTTCTAATATAATATTTCGTATTACTGAGTTTTACTTATTTGAGGAAGGTTTTAATACTCAGTGTTATTTTTATGCATATTCCAATTTTATCCTTATCTTTTTTTGGAGAGGTCTATGATCATTTTCCAGAATAAAGTTCTTGAGGTTATCTCCATAACATATACCTGCTATAACCATGGTAGATTAGAACAGCACAAGTAGATTTATAACAAGAGAATTCATTTTTATTCAGCAGGAATTAATGGATAAATTCAACATGTCTTGTATGCACAAAACCAAAATAATACTTGAAAGGATGAGTGTTTGCCTGTTTTATAACCAAAAATCTTTACTCTTCCAAGCTATGCACACTTCTCCATATTCTTGAAAACAAATGAGTTCTCAGAAGTTGTACCATCTTACATTTGACAGTACTACAAACTTTTAAAGGCTTCACAGGGTAAGACCTCAAAAAAAGAAAATTACTGCTCTTAAAAGAAGTTCAGAGAATCTTGAGCTTGATATATATGATTCCATATAAGATTTTACTCGTTCAAAAACTCACGTGTTTGTCTTGAAGTCCATAATTTTCTGTATGACTTAAGTGTTGACTTAAGTCATATAATGTATAATTAATTAATTTGAGTCAATTTGCCATAATTCTTCCTAGAATTTTTATATTGTCTAGCATATTGTCTTTGTTTTTCCATTGACTTGTTTGTACTTCTAGCTCATGTTTTCCACTAGAAATTGGATTTCTCCCTCTCCCTGCTTCTCTGAATCTTGTGAAGAAAACACATATATTACAAGCATGGGAGGTAACAATGGAAAACTGATTTTGGTCTTGATTACACACATTAATTGGGAAAAATTCAATATAACATTGTAGCCGTAGTTCGTGCCTGAGATGTTCTGGTTTTCTGAAACTCTTTTCCCAAGGAATTTTCTGTAAACAAGAGACGTGTTTTTCTAACTGTAACCTTTGTTTACATTCTCTCCCTAGGAGGGACTCCTTCTTGATGTCCCTCTGGTCTGACCAATGTGATTGAAGAGGTTTGTCTTTGTTTCACCAATCAAATTGGTCTGTATAAAACAGTATAAAAAGAGAGACACATACCCAGAAATTAAAAAAGTCACTTTCAGCCTTCTGAAGTCAAAGTCTGTGTAATTGTGATGTACAACAGTGTCAATAAAATTATACATTTTGAAAAAAAAAAAAAATCTATATTTACTCTTCTTTTTATGATACTCTACAACAATTAAACCAAGAAAAATTACTTATAACCTCTCTAAAGACTGTGCTTGATAGAGTGTAGTGGTCAGAGCCTGCTCCAGCCTGTAAAAGTCACATCCTAATTTTTCAGTTTTCTCAGGGGTCCTTCTTCTACACAGGTGCTGCATGGCACATGCCATGGCCATTTTAGTTTCGTAGTGTATCCGTCCTTTTCCCTACTAGCTGCACTTCAAAGATTTTAGATATTTCAGCTAGAATAATTTCTCCCTGTGGGTTATAACACAGAAGTTAAAAACCACAAGTGATTCCACTCTGTTTAGAATACCTATTCATCACCTTTATTCCCCAACCTCTGTGATGGGTGGCTCTTTCACTTTATTAGTTTCTCCAGGAGAAGAATCAGATCATAAACTGTCACAATTATTTCAGACAGAATTAACTGGAGAATGTGGTTGTAGTATCAGAACTAGATGAGTAGAAATAGAAAGATCTTCAGCATTAGTTAAATAAATGGTAAAAGAGCCTTCATCTCCTCTGGCAGAGAAGTTAACTACTAGAGGAATATTCTTCAAATGCATAGTTAAAACAACATACACATTCATGTCGATGATGTTTTGTCATCACAGACACACTATGAAAGAACATGAATAGATATTTATTCCAAGTAGTAATTTCCTTGCTATTTCTACTCTAAACCCTGAACCTACCCTATAAATTAATTTTTAATAAGTTTTTTTCTGATTTTTGTTGGTTCTTTTGATTTTTCTTTCCACACAATTAACACAGACATGTAACCCAATATGCTGGTTCAGTATTGCATTTGGTTTTAGCATAAAAAATTCGGACTCTAAAGAACCAATAAGCTGAAACTTTGAAATGTGTTATTTCAGTAGAGGGTTTTGTGAGGGGGCTAGTGACTTCATAGTAAGATATAGATCAAACTGTATTTCAGAAGTGCAATTTTTCAATCAAAACATTCATTTTGTGTGGGGAACATTTCACCTTATTTGATATTTAGAGTAATGTAAAATCTAGGTGGTCAAACAGGGATGGCATTCATACTCATACACTCAGCTGAAGTGTGCAGGGTTGTGACTAACTAGTAATTAAACTCTGTAGAGCTGTGTCTCTCTGGTTTCCTCACAGATATTTCTAAAAAGGTCCTGCTTTTATTTTGCTTGGAATTCCTGTTTTCCAGGTCTGATGTGGTTTCATGTGTTTTAGTGTTTGACTTTAATGGGTTTTAGGTTGCCTTCCATAAAAGAAAAGAAAGGATTAATTGTTCTGCTTTTTAAAAAAAGAAACCAACTAACAGCTATTGAAGTAATTTAAATCATGTCATAAAATATATATTTTGAATATTAATTGAAAAGTTGTCCTCATGTTCTACAGATGCATCCATGGGCCTAAAAAGAAGGAGCTAAATATGTCCTTGGGAGACATGTATTTTACTGAGAGTACTTCAGCTTAAAAAGACTATTGTACAAGCTACTTAAGTAGATAAGATTTTAATAATCATATGTTGTCCCTTCCCTCAAGGGAGTCAACAGCTCTTGCCACTTTAGTGGTGCTGGAAAAACTTACTGATTATCCCTCTCAGTCCTGTGTCCAAGATATTTTAGATGAAGATGCTGAGGAGCACGAGGCCAAGGAAGAAACCCTGCAGGACCCCACCAGTGACAGGTCCCCAGTCTGATGTCATCCCCTTCACTGATGTCACCCTTTGTGCCTGCCCAGTAAGCTAGGTGCTCACTCAGCACACAATGTGTTTATCCAGCTGTGTGATGGATGTTTTATTCAGAAGGATCCTGGGAGGGACTGTATCAAAATCTTTGCTGAAATCAAGCAACTTCTTAAATGAGGTGTGTAAATGGAAATCAGATTTAACAAGATTCTAATTCATCAGAGCTTTAAGTCTCCTAAGCTGGTCTCCGGCTACACAAAACCATCTTTGTATTCTTTCAGGCTAAATAAAATGAACTTTTATTTTTCTGATCTCTCCCCCATCCTCCTGGAGGCCAGTGCATGCGTGGCTGCTTGATCTTTAGCTGAAAATTGGAGTCAAAATATGACATCCTGGGTCAGGAAGAAGAACTCAATGATAGTTGAGTATTTCTTCCTCTGTAGTGTAACATTTTATTCATCTTGGGAAAAGGGAGGACCTTTTCCTTTCAATCTAGGAAGTTTTGAAGTTTACAAGCATTCAACCTTGGATGGGCATTTGCTTCTTGCAACTGATCATCCCCTGTGTTATTTTGAGCATAAAAACAGTGAATCACAAACTTCCTGTTAAGGTCTTTAATAAGTCTGATTCCAGCATTGACAGAAGGCCAAGCCTTAACAGCAGCTGATGAGAGAGCAGCCTGATAGTGTTTCCAACTTTTTATAAAAAGTGTATTATGTGAAAAATTTATTGGATACATGTTTGTTAGCATCTTTGGTGACCTCGTCTAAGATTTTATCTTTTACTTGCCTGCTAATCCAGTGAAACTAGAAATATGTGTGATGATCTAAACCAAAATTTATGAGAAAACAACAGTTTGGAAAAATTTGAAAGGCAAATAGAAGAAATGTCCTTTGAAGTACCAAATAATGATAAAATTTACATTTCTTTTGTCTTTTAAAATTTTAAATTTTTTATTTTTTTTACATTTATTATTCCTACTTATCACTCAGTTATTGTCATTAACTGCTTATGAAGCTTTACAAAATAATGCCTATGGCTAATAAAATACAGAGGCTTATGTGTGGTTTAAACACATAAATAACCCTACTGACTTCAAGAAGAGTGAGTCATATATAGTAAGATTTTAATTTTGATTAGGAGTGCACTTCTGAAAACCATTTTCTGATAGTTACTATTTTTGTTGCTGTACATTTTCACCCAGCCTTGAGTGCCTACACTTGGTTCCTGGTGTAGGATATGGAATTAGAGGTTAGATTTTAGGGATAGATTCAATATAATATCCACAGAAATACTGAAATTTTGTGGAATACACTGGTGTTAATTTTTACTTACAGTTATAGTACTACTGGTCCCATTACCTTTTCTCTCCTAAACTGATCTTTGTGACATGTTCTTCCTACTTTATGTTTTTATTTCAAAAATTGAAATTTTGCCATATGATCCATAAAAATAATGGAGTTCTGACCTAAACTTTGAAGAAACAGAGGATAAAATTAGTTTGATTAGCCAAAAAATTAAATAATTAAAAAAGCACCTTATGTTGTTCCATTTTAACTGTGTTTACGTAAAGTAGCTACTACATATCTAAGCATGTCCAGGAAAGAGAAGGGGAAAAATGTAACATAATTTCAAACACTGTGTCCATAGGGATTTATTTTACTTCACTGATTTGATAACAGATTTATTTGTTTCAGAACAAAAAGTATTACAAGGTATACTTTAGAAAAGAGAGCCTGACAAAATGCAACAAACAATTTTGTCCCTTGTTTATTTTTTCAACTGTTATTTCTTATTTAACTATAGAACTGAAATCTGTTAAACTGAGTGTGAATTGACAAGAGTCAAATTTAGAAGAAATAGCTGGATCTCAGTGTGTGTGTAAAACAAGAACTAAAGAATGAGTCTGATACACAGTCATTATAGAAATGGCACTTTAAACTGTTAAGAAAAAGGGAAAATTTCAAGCAGCTTCAGTAATTTATTGCTTTCCAGTGATCTTTGAAGCATGCACAAAAATACATTTTCTCAATTTCTTTTAAATTACTAGGCCCAATGTTGAATATTTTGTGTAACTCTCATAATGTAATATATACAAGAAGTCAGGTTTTTTACCCATATATTTAGGTTGAAGCCCTAAGCCCTCCAGCCTCTCCTGAAAGGGCCAGTGCTCCAGCCCTGACCACCATGATGCTGCTTGGCAGAACTCACTCTGGTTTCTTGATATCTCTCTGGTACTACTGGGTACAAAATTGCACCACTCCCTCTGGACTAAAGAGAGAGTGGAAAGTCATTTCCTGGCAGCCACCCTTGCTGCAACACCACACCACTGATTTGACAGAACTCCAGGAAACTCTGCTTGTGATGATAGAGCAGGTTTAATCTCATGGGCAAGAATAGAAAAAAATACACCTCTGTCTCTAAATATACTATGCTTTCCTTAGAGAGAAGACAAACCTGGCAATCAGTGATCTCATGCCTGAAATACTTGCTGTGACAGAGAACACCAGCATTTGCCTCCTGTAATTTGGACAGTTAAAGCTAAGTACATAATGGAGTGTAGGACCATAACTTTTAGAATATACCTATTGATTTTAAATAGTTTTCTAGCAATATTACTACTCAAGATAGAATCTTATGCTTGCCAAACTTCATCCATCATCAGTAATGCTAGCTGGTTTTAAAAGTCAGTGTGTGGAATCTAAGTAGTATTGACCCATGCTTGTAAAAAATGTAGAGCCTTAACTACTTGGCAATGCACAGTTACAACTTTTATTGTATCCTGAGATTTCTGAAAGGCTTACAGATATTTATGGCATCACCATGGGAGGAAATGGTGCCAGTCTGGTTTAAAGTCAAGTAGCCTGGGAATGGAATTTTCTATAAAATTTACCAGCTTCTTAGTGATCCCTAACTCAGACTTTATGTTTTTTAGAAAGCAGGTACTGTTTGCAGTGAACTAATTAGCCACTTCATTTTACTAAAATCTGCTCTGTAATCTGTACACCATCTGTTCACTTTAGTCTAGAAAAAACTTTAACTCTGTAATTATGTCACAAATCATTTAATAGTTGTCTTTTTTCTTTGAAAAAGTTCATCAAAATAAACATCTGCCTGTGCAAAATGTGTTCTTGATGGTGTCACATGAAAGGCCCTACTTAATGGATATCCTTGACACACACTCTTTAAGACACAGTAATCTATATTCTCTATCTATATTCTCTTTGAAATATAGCTTATTGCTGTTTCTCAATGCCTCAGTACCAGGAACAGTGATCTCATAGCATGAGGAGAGCAGGGTACTGTGCTAATTACAGGCCCAGACAAGGAAACAAATAAAGATAAAGCTCTACACTAAGTATCTCAAAAACCATATTAAAAAAAAAAAAAAAAAAAAAAAAAAAAAAAAAAAAAAAAAAAAAAAAAAAAACATACAAAAAAAAAAAAAAGAAAAAAGAGGAAGCACAATGAAGCATCTACTGAAAAAGAAAATTCATAACACTCTCTATCATGAGACTCCTATCAGTAGTTATAGCCAACCAGTTACTTCAGTCTGCAAATAGTCAAGGTCTTTTCTATCTCCTTCTACATATTTTTGTTTAAAGGACATTCTGAATTTTTGCAATTTGAAATCTTTTTCTAACAGTTACCTGATTTATTTGTAAGTGGGGGTTTATATGACTTTTCCCATTTGACAAGTTTGTTAAGGCTATTCTTTCAGATTTCTGGTGTTGATATCTGCATCTATTGAATCAGAAAACTTGGCTTAGCTATCCAGGGATTTTCTCTATTAGACCACATTCCTCTAGATCACCTAGAAGATCTCTTGTCATATGAAGTGATGTACTGTAGATGGGTTCTTTCTTTACCATCCTAACATGAGTCATCAGAACCCATTATGGATTGAATTCCTCCTTATTAAATAGAATATCTAGGGGGAAATTAAGGCAAATAAGACTTTAAAGATCTGAATTATATACAATATTGAAATGACAGTTCACTGCTAAGAGACATAAAAGAAGAGAAAAAAATGCCTATTTATATAGGAGGTTGTTCTGGTACTTAGTTTGCATTCCTTTCAACATGAAACATAGTAATAAGATATTCTGAGCTGTTTCAACAGTGTAACACTTATAAGGAGAGGTTTCAGTTCCCTGAACTCTTCAAAAAGTGGTTAATTCTTTTATGACAGGAATCTTGTCTTTTCATTTGCTTGTTAGCCTCTGGGAACATGTTGGATTTAGTCTAAATCATATGGTAACCATTTTATTACTCTTTCAAAAAAATATGGTCATATATTCTTTTGCTACTCTTAGAACATCTCTGCCCTTACAACAAAATAGATTGCACAGCATAATATTTCCACTTACTATTCAAAACAGTATTTAGAAAGCTGGCATGTTGTTCTTGAGTATCAGCTTTACGCAGCAGAATGTGGGCTAGCAGATAAATAAAGTTACTCTTAAAATTTGTGTAATGTCTTTAGCCATTTTCACAGTTTTGAAGGAAAATAATTTATTCAATTCCTTCATTAATCTTTTAGTTTATGGAATGTTTTGAAAAAAACAGTCTCAACTTTTTGTAAATTTTAATATAAAATTTTAAAATATTTGTTTTAGGAGTCTCATAAAGTAAATTACAGTGTGGGTTTTATGTACATTTGAATCTAAAACCTTGTTGCTTGGTAGAATAGGTCACACATGTTGGATAAGATTTCTCTCTTTATTTTGCATAGTAAAGAAATTCTTAATGGAATTTACCTGTGTAAAATCCTAGTCATCTCTGAAAATCTACCTTGAAATTTTGCTGCAGTGTCTGTCTTGGTCAGCAAAATTTATGTTAATTCAAAACACAAGGTGGCAGAAGCATAGTTGTATTAAATTTCTCTTAGGCCAGTTTTGTATTGGCAGAAGTCAGTGGTAGCTAGACTTCTTGGTGATTTAAAAAGACTTTAAGTCATATTCCTGAAAAGACAAGTAGATTTGTCTGTAAGTGTTTTTCTTTGCTGATCATAGGTCAGTTACTACTGTTCTTTTCATTGGCTTGGATTATGGAAGAGAAAGGGTGAATCAGTGCTCAGACACCGTGCCACTGGTGACATCTTGATCAAGCTGAAGGTGTCACTGCTCACTGAAAGATTGTTGCACTAGCTGACCTTGAGAGGTCCCTTCAAAACCAAACCATTATGCTTTCATGTCCTTTCCTCCGTGTTTGCAGGTGAACTTCAAGCTGATCCAGCCTAGGACTCTCAAGATGGTGGTCCCTGCCAGTCTTGGTGCTTGTTAACGTGGATTTGGTGTTGTTCCAAACAAATCATAGTCTGATTTGTAGCTGACTGATGGCTGAACAGTTTAAAAATGAGTATCCAGTATTCAGTTCTAGTGCAAAAAATCTTGGTGAAATAGAGTTAATATTCTCAGTATTTTCAGCAAATTTCCCAACCTTACCACCCACCCCCGCCCC
>VWYO01028203.1:839373-880664 GCA_013400275.1 Rhadina sibilatrix | reverse complement strand
AAGAAAGAAAGAAAGAGGAAAATAGATAAGGGAAAAAAAAAATGAATAGATGCCATCCTGAACCATATCAGTTCTGTTATGCTGGTAAAGGAGGAGGGATGACTGAAAAACTGCAGTGATAAGAATGTCCTAGTTAGTAACTTGTAGATTTTTCATCTGCTTTCCAGAGAAAGTTTATTCCTGATTCTCAGGAATACAATAAACTTTCTTCTTGTGCACCATCAGCTATGCCAATGTCAATCACTGCAAATCCACTGCTTCACTGGAACTTTACTTCTTTATGGCAACTGAAGGACTGACTCCACCACATACTGACTCAACAGACAAATCCACACAGAGACTTGACAAGGTTTGAGAGTTTGAGCCTCAAAACAAAACCAGAGGTTCACAACCAGTGCAAACAATTTTCTCCAAATAGCCTAAAGGAAACTGTATTCCTGCATCTCACAGCCTCCCTGGGGGTCTGAAGTGTGTGCAGCACTGTAGGCCCTGGGACATAGAAGCACAGAGGTGTGACAAGCTGAGGGGACACAGGTGCACACAGCTTTAGCTCTTGAAGCTGGCTTTAGCCTGAGACCAAAACAACAGCGTTAGTGAAGCCAGCAGCTGAAAGCTTAGTCTTTCTCTTGACATCCCATCCCTGCATGAGGCCAGTGGCACATACATCCCAGCAGTGGGATAGCTGAGCTCTCCCAAGTTACACAAATCAAACCTTCTTCCATGAGCTGACCCTAATATCTGTGTGTACTCAGTACGCAGCAGCATTACAGACCACAGCGAGGCTTGTGGCATGGAGCAAGTGGGTGTCTGAAAGGGCCACCAGGCCATCTCTGTGGCCAAGGATCTATACAGGAGAGCATAAAAGAAGAAAGAAGAAAATAATAACAAAAATAGAGCAGGAAAAATGAAGCCCAAATTGCACAGGAAATAGCAGCAAAGAAAAAGTGTTGGGAATAGAGCTGTTGAAAATGTCATTGCAAAGGTCAGGGCAGGCTCAGGGAGACAGCGATGACAGGAATACTAAGCACGCCAGGAAATGTAAATACGTTCTTTTTCCAGTGCTCACAGAGGGATAATGAGAGCAATGCTGGGGACAGCCTTACACTTTCAGGGGGAATAAAAGAAATAATGAGGGGACTCTGGGTAAAACCAGAGTGAGTGATGAAGGACTTGCTCTTGTTGCAGATTGTTAAAGTTTCAGGGTGAGAATTCAGCTCCTGGGGATCTCATTGCTGAGATGCCCAGGAGCGGGGAGGAGCGGGGGCTGCGCTAGATGGACGGACCTTGTTATGCTGCCACTGTGGTCTCGTGGCAAGGTCAGCAGGCAAATGACGCAGGTAGCAATGAATCAGGCTCCTTGAATTCAGCAGCCAGTGGGTCCAGCCAGATGGAAAACACCTGGAGAAGTGTAATTTGATTAAAAATAGTCTGCAAGGGCTAACAAAAGAAAATCATGTTTAACAAATTCTGTGGGAAGTTATTGTTCCTGAAGTGGCTGACATTAAGAGCTGACTGGCAGATGCCGTGGGTGTAATTTACCTGGCCTTCAGTATAGAATAAATGAATACATTAAATTTGCATTTATATAGCTTCTTTTTGTCCCCACAAAGCACATTGCAGACATCATGTGGGCCATACAAAAGATGCGTCCATGACAAATTGGGACAAAGAAATTATTGGAAAAGCAGTTCCTGGAGAGGCTGTGGGTTCGAGTCATGGATGTCTCCTCTTAGAGGTACATGATCCACACCTGGTTACCCATAGTCTGTCCATAGAGAGCCACTTAATAGTTGGAACACATTGGAAGCCTGCAGACTTGGAAATTTATAGAAGTGAATTCCTGCTGGCCAACTCACACAGCCCCTCCCTCTCTCCGAGGGGAATCCCCAAGCAAAGGGTGTCCAGGCTGTCTTTTAACTTCTTTTAGCTTTTAGGGTGTACACTGGTCTGAAGTAGCCTCACACCTCCCAGGTCCTGCAGCAGCAGCTGGAGCTGCATTAGCCAGTGCATCCTGCTGCTGCTGAGAATGGCTCATAATGAACAAGTCCCTCAGCAAAATACACATAAAACTTCCTTAAGTGTCCTCCGCTACAGCAACAAGGCAACATACTGCACTTTGTGGAAGCACCTAAAAGCCTCATTTAGAATTGACCAATGTATTTTCACAGATGATGAGCTTTTTAGTTTAGTGAAAAATGGCAGAATTATTTCCAGATAGCTGAGATGTGGTTTATATTAACCTTACCAAAATATTAGTTTTTCTTTTTTATTTTTAGTAAAAATGGTTGTTGCACAGTTCTACAGTTGAAAGTATTCCAGCAGTTGAACCCTGCTGGTAATCATTTCAAGGTTAAGAAAGGCCAGAAGAGGGCTTAGAAAAAGTCAATGTGGAAGAGTTAAAGATGACTTCCATGTCAGTCAGGCTGCTCATGGTCTCTGCCCTCTCCTGCTTGATGTAGCCTTCATTGCCCTAGGTAATAAACTTCACAGTAATTGTGTCAGCAAGGATTTCAGCAGCATGTTGCCATTAGGGCTGCACTGGACTCTGCAGTTCCTGGTTGTTGGTTTATCCTGTGGGCTTATAACCCTTTGATTGTCTCTAGGACTGATGCAATCGCATGCAAGCACGAGGCTGTGTCTCTCCACAGCTGCATGGTACTGCGAATATCTCTCTGGAAGGACTATCTATCAGTAACTTTAATGGTGTGAACCAGGTGGTTGTAATTTCCTTGTAATCATTCTTTTTTTTTCAGTTTTAAAGCAGTATAAAGTGCTTTGCCAGTATAAATAACAGTAACTAAAAAATCTGCCTCAAAGTTGTCTCTTCTTCAAACAATTCCTGACTTATTCCAAAAGCATTTACTATGTGAAACAATTGTGAGAAATTACACTGGCAGCCAAAGACAAGCTGTCTCCAGAGTCTGATTTTAACAGATTATTTTTATTAGAAAACACTGGGAAGTATCAGTGAGTGACAACTTGGAGAACTGGTTTATGGCAGTCCTTTCAACAGCTATCTCTCTGCACTTACTCCACATCAAACTTAAATGAGTGCCTCCTTCAAGGCTTATCTCATCTACTCCAATTTTAGAAACAACTTAATAAAGTGCATTTATCCCCTCTTATCCACATGGAAGCTTGGCTAGTTCTGCGTTTATGTAACTTTTATGTGCGTCTCAACCTTGATCTGCTTTTCCTAAAAATATGCTTATCAGCTTTTTGATGAAGGGCATTTCCTCCTCTTTTTCATTCCTCGATGCTAACATCTCTGAGCTGTACTCATGCTGTTGTACTTAACTGTTCCATTTTCACAGTTCAGCTTTTAATGAGGGTTGGTCATGGTTGTAGGGTATTTGTGATCCCTCTGCCTTCATGTTTTAGCATGTAAGGCATGAGGCACAGTCCCAGTGCTGTTTTGCAGGAAGGCAATGTGCCTTTCTCCAGGCTCCCAGAACTATTCAAGGTATGTGCTCAGTGAATTTAGGACAAGTTCCTCAGAATGAGAGAGAGTGTGCCTAAAATCCCAGGTATTTTCATTAACATCAATGTTGTTTAACTGTACCCAATGTACATTTTAATGAGACTTGGTTCTTTACATGTGCCAGGCCTAGGCCAGGCTCTGCTTCCATCTGACACTCCACTGAAGGAAGTCATACATTTATGATGTAAAAAAAATGTGTTTTGGCACATTGCAAAGTCTACTGTTTTCCTTCTGCTTTGGATTCAGAAATTTGCATTTGCAGCAGAAATACTGCTGCACTCTTTGTTTATAATGGGGAACAAGGATTTGTAATTCAGACTGACTCAGCTCTCAGGAGGTTTTTATACAGCCTCTGGATATTTCTCAATAATATTTTGTTATTGACTGACCCCGGGGCACTGGTTGCAGTTTTAACTTCTTTGCTCAGCCCCTGTCTTTCAGTCTCTTGAGGATAGGGACAAGGGGAACCTACCTGCATGGAGGGGAAAAAATCCAAAGCTATCTGCCATCCTGTGAGGAGCTAGGCTCCATCTGTGTCTGTCTCACAGGGGATACTGGACAAATCCCCAGCCCCCAGGGCACACTGATTCCCACAGGTCTTCACAGAACTGTGCCATGTGATTCTAGCAGTAGTGCTGTGGCTTTCCACTTTAATTGGGCTGCCTTACTAAGTTGGGTGTTTTTTTTGCTCCTTGATTTTGCCTCTCAGTTCATCATGGTGACCAGTTTTCTTGTCTCATATCCAGTATCTCATCCTCAGTATTTTATCCAAGACAGGCACCCCCAGCAGAGCCATGCACCCCTTGCTGCCACCCAAGCTGTGCACTGGAGGGTTCATGTGCTTACACCCCAAAACAGATCTTGCCTCTCCCCCACCTCATCACTGTCTCCACTGCTGCCAGCCTTTCTCTCCCCTGGGATCCTGAGTGCACATTTGCACATTTGTTGCTCTTCTTCTTTTTCCTGATATCAGCAACTGTTCCAGATGTCACAGATATGTATTGAGGAGCCCACTCAAGTCTAAGGCAGTTAAATAGTATCAGGAATAAGCCACACCTGAGTTTTCAGGAGGTCAAAAATGGAGGCATTTCTCTCACATATGTTCTCATTTGGTTTGTCTTCTGCTCACTGTCAAAAGCTACTGCTGCACAGTAGGTCTGTGTGGACTTGATGGGATCTCTGGCATTCATGTTTTTAATGCATTGGAATAATGTCTGGAGTGACCTTCTGCTAGCCCATGTGTTGATCACTTTTAAAAATAATAAATTCCTTTTGACCCACCAAAGCAGAGCAGAGCATGGTCTGCCTGGTGGCATTACCAAGATGATTGAACAATCAGTTGTCCTTTCAGCACAGTGATGGGAATAGGGGATGAGCTGAAGAGGTAAATTAGTTTTTTTTCATGTTGGAATAGGGAGCATGTCTTCCAAAGAAGACATTTGGAATAAATGAGATGGTGTTTCAAACAAAGCTAAGATATACACACTCACCTATTCCCACACAAAACCCTGTAAAACTTTCTGGGCAGCATGGGGACTGATCTTTGCTTTGTTCTAACCACAAAGATGCAAGAGGGGTGAGAAATAGCAGGAATTTGTTCTTATGACAAATACAAGAGTAATACTGAGCTGCTTTATATGTG
The DNA here is from genome assembly GCA_013400275.1 of Rhadina sibilatrix. Taxonomy (NCBI): domain Eukaryota; kingdom Metazoa; phylum Chordata; class Aves; order Passeriformes; family Phylloscopidae; genus Rhadina; species Rhadina sibilatrix. The sequence continues at coordinate 875,541 of VWYO01028203.1, read as the reverse complement.
TAATCTGACTTTATCCATTTTCCTGCATGACAGCTCTCAGCACTACAAGCTCAGGCTCTTCCTCATGGGCTGCCTTTTGGAATGACTTTGGCTGTCAGAGGATAACCATGATGATGTTCTGACTTCTCAAGAAAGATTTTAAACCCCCATCCAGGCAAGTCAAGTCATGCTGGCAACTTTAGAGTCTATCTTTGGTCTTTCCAGGTAATCAGTAGTGTGCGTCCACAGAAATTTGATCCCACCTTTTAGAGACTAGAAAAGTGTTTTTTAATTAGCAATGGTGAAGTGGTTTGGGATTGCTGATTAATTAGCAATGGTGAAGTGGATTGGGCAGGTTAACCTCTGCAACAGCAAAACCTGGAGAAAATTCCCTGCAGCACTCGCAGGCTCATGGGACACTCTGGTTGATGGGGGCCATCACACTCCACTGCAGGTACACAGAAATCTGCTGGACACCTGAGCCCAGGCTGCAGCATGGAACTGTGGGGCCACACTGTACCAGTAGGCTTGTCCAAAGTTTGGGAATAAAATGTCCCTCACTCTTCTTATAGTGGCAGAGCCCAGTCCCAGCCTTTACATGCATTATTCTGTTTTGATGCATTGAATGCAGAGACCAAGGGAAGACTACTAAGGGGGTGCTGACCAGTGTTTTTCCTCTTAGAAGTCTAAAGCCAGAGACCAAAACCCAAAGCTAGGTGTTTGGGGCAAAATGATTTTATTTCTTTATATATTCCAAATGCCTGAGCATTACAAATACAGCATTTGTCACTGGTAGTGCAAGTCCTCAGGAAACATGCTGCAACTCCCCACAGTTAATGGACTGAAATAATATCATGTCAGTTTTATGAGAGGTCTCAAAATGTACAAGAGCCTGCATTTATGCCTGAAAATATCCTGGTCTTATCACCAATTTCTTAAAAAGTGAAGGACCTGAGTTACTTCATTCCATTTCTAATCCTATTGATCTATCAGCATATTGTAGCGGGACTTTTTGCCCTTGTATTGTGGTAAAACAACCAAAAATCGCCCTGTTTTGGAAGCTACCAGTGGTGGGCTGAGAGAGGGCATCATGTGCTGCTTTTGGTGTTGAATTATGCTGACACCTTTCTCACTCACCAACCCCAAATCAACATCCTGATAGCGAGGCAACCAGAGATATGAGACTGGCAGTCAATCACTTTATACTATGAAAGTCCAGTCCACTCTCATATGGTTTGGTTCTTCCAACATATTCCTCCTTGGAGTGTATGGAGATTCCTCCCTTGGGTAGGGGATGCCCCCAAGGATAACCCTCAAGTCTGGGTGAATGAGATTAAGCTTATGGTCATTGTCATGGGTGTGTTACACACATCTTTATTTTAAAAATAGTGCACTATCCTATCCTATCCTATCCTATCCTATCCTATCCTATCCTATCCTATCCTATCCTATCCTATCCTATCCTATCCTATCCTATCCTATCCCATCCTATCCTATCCTATTTTATACAGTACTAGTAGTTTTAGCTGTGCAGTAAATAATTCTCATTTAGATCCTATCCTATTTTATACAGTACTAGTAGTTTTAGCTGTGCAGTAAATAATTCTCATTTAGATCCTTTTGTCTAATCATTAGTCACAATAAATAATTCACTTTATATAAATATATCTGATTTCCCATGCTTAATCTTTCTGGATTAAGTAATTTAAATAGCTGTCAAAGTCTGGGGCTAAAATGGGATCCAGCTGCACCCAGACTCCTCTACGAGAAGTTTAGAAAGCAAGGGAGGTCCTTTCTGCACCTTGTGACTCAGTGGCAGGGTTTCTCCAATAAACTTTGTCTGAATCTCCCACTCACACCCATGACACACGTATCCTAAGAGTAGAGAGGCAAAAGATTATATAAACCTCTCACCTTTAATATTTGAGTAAGATGCTACCCAGTTTGTCACAGTTATCCTGCTGTGCACAAGGAGCCAAAAGGAGAAATTCAGTGGACAAAGAGCTGCCTACATTAACACATAATGCAGTGCAATAGCAGTAGACCTGCAGAGTGATGGAATTGGTACCAAGGACCAAATGGATGTCACCATCCACCAAATTACTTTACTTTGGAGGAGTTCTAGTCTGATTACATCAATAGAGGTTGGAACTCATTAGGAACATCCCTACATCTTCCAGTTTACTTTCATCTGAAAAAATTCCAGTTTGTGCAACTCTGTAATCATGCCATGTTGCAAAGCAATGCATAGGAAGTGAAGAGGATCAGGATAATTGCATTCAAATTTCATTGCTGATTTGAGCTAGAATATGAACCAAAGTAGGACAAGTCCCAGACTGATTAAAGAAGCACATCAAATATTTTCAGTCTATACATAGTTCTCATCCAACCAAAAAAAGTGACAAAAGAGAAAACTCACAAGTCTGTTCAGGACCTGTTGAGGCATCTCCTGTGTTTTCTAAGTGGGAAGCCAGTTCTTACAAAGGTTCTGGGGTGTTGTGCACATATAAAATCGCACGCTAAAGGCCTGGAGCTTGTTGTGACATTGCATGAGCAGAGCTAAACCCCCTGTGCTAGGGGATTTTTAGCTTAAAATATGGCTATTTAGTAAATGCTCAGGAAATCCTATTGTATGATATGAGAAGGTAAAATTAAATTCAGGATCAGCATTTGTATTACAGTTTTCTCCTTGCTTTATGTACCCATTCCTCTTACCTTCAAACTGAACAGATGAAGCTGCATTCCTATTTCATGAGACCAAAGAAACACATATTGCATTGATGAGAAATCTTTATATGTCCTTGAAGAAATCCAGAAAACCTCTGCCTGTAAGGACATGGAAAACTTAAAACAGAGAAGATAAATTGTGGCTGACAAGGGGCTGTAGGATGAGGCCTCTCTTTGAGGGAAGACCTAATAAATTAAAGGTGACATACAAGAGCTTTCTTTTCAAAAGGAGATAAATTCAGAGGTCTGTCTCACCAGAAGTGTGCGTAACAGGGAACACAAAGAACCTTCCTGCTTACCAGGGCAGAGGTGACTTGCCTCCATCTTCTTTCACTGGAACTTCCTGCAAAAAAACCCTAGGTTCATGCCTTTGTGAATTTCCCTCCTGTCCTCACTCTCCATGTGACAAAACACCCCTGGAGCACTTGTTTGTTTGTGGTTTGTGCTGTGACAGCCTCTCATTCAATGGGGACTGCACAGCCAGCCTGAGTACTGGGGGCAGTGCTGATGGGTGCAATCTATGATCCACGGGACTAAAAGCAGTTGAATATTGAGATGATAAGGTAAAAGTCTGGGGCCTCAGTCACTGGAGGTTGGGTGTATTTTTGGTCAAAACCTAGCTGAAGAACTTATGATAAAGCTTGACTCCTTGCACAGCATGACAGAAAAAAGGGAGGGAGGTCAAGAGCAGGGTTGAGCCTGGCTGTTGGCTGGCTGGGTGTTAGGGTCTGCACCAAGGTGTGTAACCACTCTTGAAGCAATCCTGCAGTGAACAACAGAAAAAATCAGGCCCTGCACATGTTTCATGGATTATAGAATAACAGAGGTCAGAAAGCTTGGTCATCTGGTCCATTTCAACCCATAGCAGGGGTCACCAAAGTCAGTCAAAGAGCTGATCACTCAGGGCTTTGTCTGGACAGTCGCTGTAAAATCTGTGCTCCAGCATGTGACCTCTCTCATGGTGAATTTTTCCTTTCTCTTCCTTCCGTCCAAAGTATGCCTCGCTGCAGCCTGTGCCTTGATTTTGGTTTTTTTTTTGCAATGTATCATATTCATCTGCTCTTCCACCACAGAGCTGCTCCTCACAGTCAGCCCCAGCCCCAGGACTGTCCCAAGGAGAGGATTTTGCATCTGTTTTTGCTGAACCTTCAGGAGGTCTCATGGGTCCCCAGCCAGACTTCTTTAGAGCAAGCCTCAGCTAGTATAGCTAATGAAAGCTTACCACAATCAGCAGCAAAACCATTAGGACCTGTGTTTGAATTTAGAGGAAAGTATTTAACACCTAGGCAGTCCTCTAGAGGATGTCAAGAAAGAGAAAAAGGATGTGAAAAAACATATAAACTGTCCTGCTCCCTTCAGTCATTTCTTGGATGATTAGACCAGAAAACTATGACGACTACCAATTTCTTACACACCATGGCTGCACACAAGCACAGGCCACCCTTCAGCAGGGCCTGGTGCAGTGGTCCCTGAAGCAGAGACCTCAGATCCCTGCGCTGTGACAAACACAGTCGTGCTGTGGAGCAGGAGGAAAGTGTCCACTCTCAGGGACCAGCCACTTGAGGGAGCCAAGATGACGTGCACTAAGAACTGGCAGATTATATAAGCATTTTTGGAGTGTTTCAGCTGGAATAACCTCTTCTTCTGTAATATTAAATCTGTTGGGTCAGAAAATCTGAGAGCTTCTGTCCCAGATTTAAATGGTTTTTATTTGGTTTCCAAATGAAGTCTCACACAGTTATCTGACCCCTTTGATAACTTTTGATGGGGTGTGTGTGTCTCCAACAGATTTCATAGCTATTCAGAAAGTTTAACATTAACTTTCTACAGGTTGCATGAAAACAGACAAAAAGTAGTCATGAAAATAGGTAAAGTAAGGTCTTTTTTTCAGTAAATCAGTTAATATAGTTGGAAAAAACGCACAGCCTTTTGGCCTGCAAAATTTCCTTCAGGTCCAAGTCTACCGTCACTATTTTAAACCTTAGAGACTCTCCAGAGAAGAAGGTTACAAAGAAGTTGTAGGAAAACAGTTATATGCCACAGGAGATCAGGATGCAGTGGTCATAGAGATGCTATTTAGATATCACACAGTGACGTTTTCAGTATGGTTCACTTTTCCTCCCATTCCCTTCTCACAATTTCCTTTCCCCAAGACCCAGGGACTATTTTCTCCTATCTCATGAACTCCAACTGCTACCTTCATCTTAAACCAACATTTCAGGAACATTTATGACTTGAAAGGGAAAGCTCAAAGACTTAGCTTGTCCTAGATTTTAGCCCATTGGATTTACCATACAGTGAAGATTTCATGGAGCCAGGAAACTTCCCCATATTTGGGTCCTACAAGAATTCTTGCCTTTCCTAATAGGGCTTTGTACTATCCAACTTGAGAGTTTCAGTTAGAGTGTCTGAATTCCAAGCTCCTTGATGACCTTGCATGAGGGTAGTGGGACCCTGTATCCATGGAAATCTTGTTCCTCAAGGACTGTGGTTTTTCCAAATCATGACATGAACAAAGAAGAGAGAAAACTAGGAGGCAAGGGGAGGCAGGGCAACCTAAAAGAGAGGGTTACATGCAATGCTTACTTAGTACCTAAAAGGACCATCACACTCCTCCCTCTCAGATTTTAGTAAGTTGTAGACTTTTGTGGGTGTGTTATTGACAAGACTGGTTCTTGCAGAAACTCTTAAAGGAAAATGGCAAAACACTGTTAGAGTTTTGTAAATATTGTTCAAGTATCCCTTAAAATGCTGTTCAAGTTTCAAAAAAAAAAATTGCTAAAAGTCTATGGAAGTGACAACACAATGCTTTGATTATATCTGTAATTCATCTGCATGTGTACTGGAAAATAGAGTTAGAATTTTGGCAGTGGTGTTACATTATGAGCTCTCTTTTGTGTTTCCTTTCCCCTTAGGCAGATTTATTTCTTGCCCACATCAAAATGCAAAGACTCTTCCATCCATCAGGACCATGGCACGCAAAGGAGGTGTTCTCAAAATGCATCTTGCATCCTGGCATGGAAAACTTGGTGTCAGTACAGATATTTAGCAAGTGGACAGAAACACAGAGCTTTCATATTAACAGATACTGTATCAAATAAATAAATAAAGATAATAATGAATGCCAGCACTGACATCATTGCTATACACTGGAATACAGCACCAGCAAGTCAGTGCCACTTGAACTGTAAGAATAACCTGAGGAATACCACTTGGGGATATGAATAGGATTAGCATATGACAGAAGGATGATAATAAACATCATGCCTCTTGCCCAAAATAAACCTTTCTTCTGAAAAGACAGGAGGTATATATGCAAGAGCATTAAAGCCATGTGCTTTTCATAAAGACCTCATTTTGCAGTTCATGTATGCACGTGTCTCTTTCTCTCTTCATGTCCCTATATATGTAAACACTCATTATTTCTTTCCTCACCATCAAGAAAGCCTAGAGGTAAAATGCCTATACATGAAGTTTCATGACATAAAAATCTGTCTCCTCACAGCAGTTCCAAGTATATACTGAAGAAGCTGTTGTAAAAGAATAAAAGCATCAGTACCATTCACCTTCTGCTGTCTTGTCCTTGTGTTCAAGAAAAAATGTGCCTTTATTTAGAAAACAGAATTAACACTGAAGCAATTTTCACATCACTAGTCCTTCAGCCTCCTCAAATATTGTTTGTGGTATCTGCTTTCGTGCAAGAGGATGGGGCCACATAAAAGCAATCACAAGGATGAAAATGTTCTCAGCAGGAGGAAATGGGATTATCAAAAAGCAGAGGAATAAGGCTTATGAATGTTTTGTACTCTAGGGCACCCACACACCATTTGAGCTATGTAGAGTGTTAATAGATAGATCTAAAAATAAAGAGTACATTATTTATTAACTTACTAAGCTTTCAAAATCAGGAGCTGAATATGTTTGGCTAATAAAGACATCTGACCACATCCATAAGAAACGTGGGCATAAGGTAGCTCAAATGGAAATCTATGGGTCTTTGGGAGGCCATTCAGGAATGCAGACACTGAGTTACCTTTTTCTAGGGAAAATACATAGAATAAGTTTGATGGCATCTCTTTGATATCCTATACCTGCCCTTGCCCTGCTTCCCCATGGTAGATATGAGTAATTCCATATTTTTTTCAGAACAAGATCTGCCCAAAGGAAAATATGATTTAAAGGAAATATGATACTGGAGAGCAAATTAAATGCAGAAAACAAACGACTGAAGGCTGCTTGTTGGGATCTCATGACCTTCCAGGCCTTTGGCTGAGCAAAACAAACTGCTGCATGCACCAGAGTAGAGTTAATTTACAAACTGGAGAGCTTGGACCAGCTTTCTCAGGCCACCTTCTCATGAAGGTTGTTGCATCTTTATTTGCATGCTTGCCTAGCTATGCTGAAGGAGAGAGATCAACAGGAGGGGTTGGGGTTATTGAATCTGTGACCTGATCAGACCAGATCAGATTTCCTCTTTCAGATCCAAGGAAAGAGGTGCACAGGTTCCTGGAGAGGTCTGGTCTGTCTCCACACTGATCCATACAGCAGGCCTGGTGCAGGGGCGAGGCAGGAGTCTTGAACGTTGTAATGACAATCGTGGGAATCAGACTTTTATGAAGACTACTCACAGTTACCATTTAATCACCTCCCTGATAGCTGCTCATGACAACCACAGCACAGAGGTTATATAAAAAGCGTCAAAGTTGAGGACTTTGGCACTTGTGGTGCTTTTCATGGGCTGATGGGCTGTGAAAGGCATAGAAATGGCTCTCCTTTTGTCCAGTTAAAAGTCAGAGGAATCAGAGTAGTGTTATTATTATCTTTTGTGGTTATAAAGACTTCATTCTCACTCCTCCAGCCAGGCATCTCCCTCTCCCCATGCTAATCCTCCATTTCCCTCATGAGAAGACCTCCTCAGGACAATCTGACTGTACACCTAAGAAGGAAAGGAATGAAGGCCAGAAAGAGAGTACAAAAACATGCATTGGAATCATGGTGAATTCTTTTTCAAGAGGGGAAGCCCTGATGAAGAAGGAAATATCCATACCATAAAAAAGCTTGTTTGGTGATGAAACAGGGAGGGAAAAATTTTTGCCCCAGGATGTTCCTTGCTCCCAGCTAAACTCTGCTCATCCTAGAGAAAAGAGGTATTTACCTCAAAGCACAAGGTCTTAGTACAGGCTTCATACTTTTGCTCATGAGATTACTTATTAGCTTTGTTTTTCAAAAAAAACCCAAAAAACATTATCTCCACACGGCCAAGAACTGGTGTGAACTGAATTGAAAGACCAACCATTGCCTGTATTTTAAAAGGAAAACCTTGAAAAAAAAAAAAAAAAAAAAGAGGGAGAAGAGGAGAGTGTTTTGAACTGATGAGTTTAAATTTTGTATTTCAAGGGAAAAAATCTTTTTTTTCCTGTTATACTTGTAAAATCATATTACGCCTTCAGTTTCAAATGTCTCATCATCCAACATAGTAATTGCATGCAGCTGTTATGTAATTGTTCCACATATTTCTATAAAAGATTTTATTCCTATATTTCAAATTTGTATTAAAAAACAGTAAGTGGAAGATTTTTTTTGGATGTTATTACGTGGCAGGTACCTCCTGGGGACACTAGCTATTCATCTGGTCTCAACAGGCCCCCAAAAAGCAGTTCAAAGCTCAGGAAATTACATCCTCCAGCTCTTTGCTTTGGAAGAGAACATGGAATGCTGGTGTGGGAACCAAATTTCAGTATCTTAAGGGTAAAATCCCCACCCTCTATGTTCCCTGTTGCTGTGTGCAAAGCCCTCTTTTGTCCACAGCCTCCCCAAGCCCCCGAAACAGTCTGCTCTCTCCAGCTTCACCTGGAAGGTCAGGCAGTAAAACACAAAATTTACCTGTTGCATTTAGGTTAGAAAACTGACTTTAAATGGAGCCTCATACTTTATAACTCAGTGTTCATGAGTGCCTGTTCTGAGAGGCTGAAAAGAAGCAACAAATCTTCTTTCCTCAGTTGACTGAATTAGGTGTCACTAATTTCCATCTCCTGAAGGCAGACAAGAACAAAATGACTGATATATACAGGAGCACCCCTCTCAAGGGAGCAAGTGCCAAAATAACTCATCTGAGGAGCTCCCCTTCATTGGAATGCCACCTAATGCTAACCATGATGCCAGAGTTAATTGCAGCAGTCAGCTGTGGCATTTCATCTACAAGTCCTGCTCAGTTTAATTAACCTTTGGGGAATTAGTATTTTGTTGACTTACAGTACCTGCTTTGAATTTCTGGCAGTGTTAGAGAAACACTGTGACTTGTTTCACTCAGAGAAGAGTGATGCCCAAAGGCAATGCCTTTAAAGGATGGTCCCAGGGGCAGCAGCAGGCTGAACCTTTGTCAGAAGAGTCTGGAAAGAAAGAGCCCAATACATCTCCTGCCACCTGACTCATGCCCCACTGTTCTGGAATTATTAATTCACTCCCTCCATGAGGTCAGGTGTGAATTTTACTTTTCCCAGAATCTTCTGAGCATTTTTCATACTTGTTCATCACTTTGTGATTACTTACAGTAGTTTCCAAGCACCTCCTTCCAGCTGGCAGTGCTCTGCCTGCATTTACCAAATAATATCCATGTTCTGCCTTTGAAATATCACCAGGTGGCCACCTGCAGGTGGCAAGAAATGATGCCTATCCCAGGAGATTGCAACTTACTGGACACATCCATCGGCGCTCTGTCCTGGTGCAGTGAGCTGTTGGTAGCTCCAAGGAAGCGTTGTCTGGCCAGGAATGAGAGTTGAGTTTGGCAATGTATGTCTTGGGGCATGCAGCTATCTAAGAGCCAGCCTGGCCTTGGAAATGGTGTTGCTCAGGTTCCTTAAATCAGGCTGGCAGGATTATCAAAGAAGGTGTTTCCAGCCTCTCTGAAGACAGCTGCACTTCCACCTTCTACCATGCCTCACCTTTTTGACCTACACTTGTTCTGTGGCTTTTTCCCCTGTTGTTTATCTCTAGGCAACATCTGAGGAACCACTGCAAGGGGCATGAGATGAGATTATTTCAGGTGGCCAAAGGAAATGACAGCTGTGAGAGCTGTGGCAAGTCAGACTGGTGCTTGGGCTGGAAGGGAATGATGCAGGTCTGAGGTATAGGGAAGAGAGGCCATGTCAATGCTGACTTACCAACCCTGGGACTTTTTAACGACCTGTGGATGTGGTGCTTAGGGACACAGTTTAGTGGTTGACTTGGCAGTGTTGGGTTAATGGTTGGACTTGATGACCTTAGAAGTCTTCTCCAAATTCAATGATTCTACAATTCAGTGATGTGGCATTGTTTGGTGGCAGGCTGAGGTTACAGGACACAAGAGATCTCTGAATGCTGCTGAGTGGTGTCCACACTGGCATGGCTGTCTGCTCCCATAGCTTGCTGCCACTTACTATTTGTCTTGTTTTTACCTGATTCAGCCACCACAATCATATCTGAGAGGAGAGGGCAGATAGCCAATGTGTTTGTCTCAGAAGATGGGGCAGCCCAGCCCAGCCTTTCCAGCTGGTGTGCAGTTCCAGCAAAGCTAGTGGGCCTGGCCTCCCAGGACTGACTTAACCAGCCTTGTACCATGAACTGACCTCCTACTGCTCTCCATGTCAAATGGATCCCAAGCTTCTCACCTGGGGATTAAACACAGCCTGTCTGAAAGTCTCCTCCTTCCAACAAGGGAGGACATCTTTAGGGCAGCAGAACGTCATGCACTCTCAGCAACTCCCTCTGCAGCAGGCTGACCCTGGCCTCCCACCACCCACTCTGTGCTCAGCTTTCTCCCCTGTCTTTGAAGAGTGCTGAGAACAGAGGAAAATCAATGAGGTTTTGTGAAATAACTGTGGATTGTGCTCTGGGCAGAGAACTGAGAAAGCACATTATAGATATTCTGGATCAATAGGATTCATGCAACATTTGAGCTCCTACCGTTAGCTCTCATACTAATATGCTTTCATCTTAACCTCTAATTTGAGAGACTTAAATGTGATCTACTGTATAAACTGTTTTCTATGAAAAGGGCAAGAAGGGTATCATCTGTGAGAAATGGGAAGTGCTGGTTTTCCCATAATCTCTTTTCTTTCCCTACCAGAGATCTATAAACTTCTTACTCAGAGGTCTGATGGTAGTTTAAGAGCACAAATAATAAACACAAGAGACAAAATACAAAAAAAGATGGATGTAGGTTATTTGGAAAGCTGATGCACAGGCATCAAGATATTTTCCTGTTAATTTAGCAGTCACTTCAGAAGACAACATTTACATCCTTTGCAGCAGAAAAAAGCGAAACAGCCTGCTATCAAAGCAGGTGGTGCTTGCTGTCTCTGGCACATTTTTTGACTGAGGTTTGGTGAGGTTTTTTTATCCCCTCTACAGCTGTATCAGTCTTGGTGTGAAACAGAATAATTGCTGCTGGTTTGTAAGAAAGGGTGATAATTTGAAGCATATTTTGGGCTATTTTTCTTGAGGGGCTTTAGTTGAAAAACTGTTTTTTTCAACCACAGTTTTCAACATTGCTAAACTACTATACCATTCAATTCAGGAGCTGCTGCTGCCATGTTGTCTGAGACTCCATTTACCTGACTACCTGTCTGCTTATACTTGGAAAATTCTTTGGCAGCAAATGATAGCATTAATTTCATATCAATACCATAATTCATAACATAAAATGATACCATAATTCATATCAATAACTTGTTATTTTATGAGGAAGTGAATAAAGATTATTTTGACTGTTTCTGTTCAGCATTTACAGGGTGTGAGGGTTCAAAAGGGTCCTTTCTTCATCTACCTGCAATATTTCCTACAAACAGAGATGGTCACAGTTTCAAAGATTGGATCTGTGTTAGTTACTTTGCCAGGGAAAATATTTTATAATTTGTTTGTTTTTACAAGCAAACACAAGGTTTGATTCACCAGTCCACCTACACTCTGTTTTGTCAATGGAGCTGCAACAGAACAGCACTGATCTTATGAAGGGAGAACCAGGCTTGTTATAGTCTAGTACTAACTAACATTTTTTCCCACTCCCTCTAGGTAATAAAATTCTTTCATTTGGGGTATTATGCATCCTTCCCTTCCCTCCTCCAGTCCAGGATATTCCCCATACTAGCTGGGTAAGAGCAAAGTTTTGCATCTTAACAAAACAATGGGTCACTTCTCTTCCAAAATCCAGCTAACACATCCCACCCTGCCACATATTTCTTAGTAAGAAGCGTTTGGCTGGGCTGTTCAGGCCTTAGTTTTTCACCTAAAATACAAGGAAATCCCCAGCTGAGATTACAGTGCCATCTCCATTAATTATGTACCTAATTCTCATTGCTCTGGAAGCAGAGACAATCTCCTGAGCTCCCTGGAGTTCAGTCCTGTTTGATGCTTGTCTGCACTGGCTCCTTCTGCTTGGCTGGCTGCAACTGCACCCTGCCAAACCTCTCTAGCCCTGTGGCTTTCAGGAAATCCTTTCTGAACATCAGCCATAACAACAATCCCTCAAACCATTAGCATTACACTTGGCTGCAACTGCTTGGGTTAAACCTCTACCTTCCTGAAACATTTTATTTATGACCTTTTGCATTTCATTTCACATGGTCCTTCAGTTAAACAACAGCAGAGAGTGTATGAAAGTGAAGGCTGCTCTGGAGATGATGGATGAGGCTGCCCCTGCTCCCCACCGCTTGCAGCCTGTGAGTCATTTGCTAATTTCCTCAGCTAAATCTGACAGACAATTACCCGGCATTTCATCACTGCCAAACAGAATTTTTTCTTTTTTTTCCAGAGCTCACTGTTTATCTTTTGATAGCAATGACTACTGGCTACAACACTGTCTCTCAAATCTTTAATATTTTATTGCTATTGCTTTGAGTTCTTGCTCTCTTTCCTCTCTCAGGGTTAAGATAATTTAAATGTAATACTGCACAATATGATGTGTCTTGTGTCTTTGCTGCTCCAAATCTTTCTCTGTATCTGCTTCTTTACAGCACATTACTCAAGAACTATTCTGTTAACTACTTTATATAAATATTGGGACAAATCATGTTATTAATGAGTATTTTTAAAGGTTGGGGATTTTTTTTTCTAAACATAACTCAGCAACTCTCCCAATTGCTTCCTTACTGCAGATGATGATGATGATGATGTTTAATTTAAATGTAGTATTTATAGTTGTGTGCAATATCTAACAACAATCCCAGAACTCCCCTCTCCTCCAAACCCTTTGGCTGGACTCTCAGCTTCACTAGATGGAGCGTTGCACTGGCTGGCAGACAGCCCAAGTGCCAGAGGGCCTCTTTTCCCCTCAGTGGGAAGGTCTTCTCTGGATAATCTGAGCCTGTAGTAAATCCCTCCTCAGTCTGCCTGGTGCTCAGGGCAGCCCTGTGCTTTGCAGCTGCTGCCTGTGATGGCACCACTGGCAGATCCTGCCTGTCTGAGCCACTGGCTTCCCACAGCTCAGGAACTTCTCTGCTGACCACATGTGGGACTGGGACCAGCTTTAGAGACTGCTGCCCCAAACTGAGGAGCCTGTATAAACAGAGCCATGGCTGTGAGGGAAGGACCCTGTGATCTCCCAGCAGCTGATACAGGGGAAGATTTTTAGAGCCCCTCTAGTTTAAACTAATAGCAGAAGATAATTGGCCTGGGATCTGCTATAATGAAGGCCAGGGATGTTTTGTGCTCGGTGAGAAAGCCTTCAGTCACTCTGCCCTTCTAAGGACTTTTAGGAGGTTTTATAATGGTCATCTGATATTCAGTTTTGATCCTTTTCAAATTGATCAAATGCCCTATTTTAAAAGATAAGGTCTTCCCTTGCAGAGATGAGATTCTCCAGCTTCAGAGAAATGATGTCCCACACCATTTTAAAAGACAACATCTTCTTTGGCAGTGTAAAGAAAGTACACTCTTCCCAGAGAAGTTGTGGATGTTCCATCCCCAAAAGTGTTCAAGGCTAGCTTGGATGGGGGCCTGAGCAACCTGGTCTAGTGGAAGATGTTCCTGTCCATGACAGAGGGGTTGGAACTAAATGATCTTTAAGGTCCTTTTCAACCCAAATCTTTGTATGATTCTACATCTGGGCAGTCAAAGCTAAAATGGTCTTTGGAACAGATGATATTGTCCCTTCCTAGGAAAGCCCAAAGAGTCCCAAGCTCTGTGTTTTGATTTCATCATGTTCTCTATATGAAGCCATCTCCTTCTCAGCTTTTTAACCTCTTGATATGCTAAATCCCTGTCATTTACACTGCACTGGTTAGCTGTGAAGGCAGTTTGGGAAGTGACTGCATAGCCCTGGTAGGTGTTGCACATGGCCAGGTGGGCTTCATAACCTAAAAACATTGTGTGTTAAAACTGATGAATACTTTAGTTTACTCCTTTTTTACTTTTTTCAGGCTAAAATTTATTCCTTGCCATCTTAAACCCGTGTTTCTTTCCTGGTAATTCTTTCCTCACCTTCTGGCATTAAATGCTAGAGAACAAGCCTGCCCTAAAAGGGCCCTTCCTCTCATCAACAGTGAGTGATGTCTCTATCCCTCTGTTGGTCCTTGTGGCCTCATCTGCACCTGTGTCCACTGAGCTGCATCCTCAACACCACAATCAGAGCTGCAGAAAATACGCCAGGCTTCGGTAGACAAATCTTGCTGTAAGGCATAAAATGTAGAAGAGTGGAAAAATTAACCAAATCAGTCAAAATGCAGGAGTAAAAAATATGACGTTAATTAATCTATTTTCAAAACTTACACCTCTTGCTCTTGGCTAGATCTTAACAGCTGGGGAGAACTCAGATGCTAGAAATGTTTCCTGCTCTTATTTACTCAACTAAAAATAGCTGTGAGTGTTAAACCACCCCAGCACTTCAACCTAGCACTTTTGCATTCTGTATGTGTGCATATTTAAATATATATAATGGTGTATATTTTATGTATATTTATATACACACATGTAAAATGCATATGAAACATGTATATGACATATAAATGTCTGCACACACGTGTGCATACACACACACACATGAACACATCAACATACATAAGTGCTTTGTGGTGCTATTTTGCATGAAGCAGGATGTCCAGCCACGAGCAGCCACCTAAAAAATTTATGTATTATGTGAAAATTCCAGCAGAACTAATGGCTTATCTGTATGACGTTTGTTCACTCCAACTTCTGTAACTTTATGGAAGTTGAGCTGTCACTTAAGCTATCTTACACTAAGGTGATTAATTCCTCTCCCCTCACCTGCAATTCCAAAGCAGCACTTGGTAACAGCGCAGGATCGTAATCATAAAGTATTGATGTCACAAGCATTTATTGCCAGGGTAATCAGAGGAGGAAAGGCTACTGTCTATGTATGTGCACATTCATATGTATGACTTCTGCCTACTCTTTGTGTCTCTCCCTTTGATTCCCCAACACATCAAAAGCCTTGTGGAGGACCCAGCTGGGCAGCCACCCGCGGCGGGGAGGCGCTCCAAGATAGTTTGCCATCTTATCACAATGGCCCAGGGAAGGCAGGTGGTCTTCCCATCTGAGCTCTCTGAAAAGGACTAACTAAAAGCAATTGTTAAAATTTCAGTGCTCCCCAGGAATATATTGAGCCCTTCCTTTAATGTGCCTGGGTTTGTTAACACGCTGTCCCAGGCTGGTGAGCGGTGCCAATCCTCTGTCATTTCATGCAGACTCCATGCTCGTGTGTGCCTACTGAGCACAAGGGGTGGCCAAGGGCAGTGGAGAGGGAGCTGGATGAGTCCCTCTGGTCCTGTGCGAGCCAAGCTGCCTGTGGCTTAGAGCTGCCAAAGGAGCTGCTCTGACCTACAGCCCTGGCAAAGCATCTCAGCGGATTTCTGCCCCACTCTGCCTTCATTTGTCCCATACTTCTGGTCTTTGAGACACACACTGCTGGGAAACATCCTTGCACCTTCTGAATTAATCATGCTTCTTTATTAAGCCAGAACATGACAGATCCTTGAGGACAATGAACCTCAGACTCATCTCACTTTGTGAATAACCTAGGTCAAATGATGGCAGAAGAATCTGGGGAGTGTAATGATGCCACGGAGAACAAGGCAAACAGGAGGATTTTGTTTCACCACGGTTAACATCAGCTGGTGCAAATCACCCTCTCACATATTGTGAGCCAATGCAGTTGGTGACCCCAGTCAGATGATGAATACATCCCTCTCTGATACATCTTTATTCCTGAAGCCTCTTTTCCTCTAACCTGGTCTGTGGGCTGCCTGTGCAGTTAGGTCACTTGTACAAGGACCACTGCTGATCCTGGCAGCCTTCAAGTTGGGAGTGTGACCACACTCCAGAGTGAAAACAAACCTTGCCTTGATGAATATGTCATCAAGAAATAAAAGACAAAGAACAAAACAAACCCAATTGTGTGAATATGGGAACTGCTCTTCTTGGAACTGGCTTCAAAAGAACTGATGATCAAATCCAAAAAGTTTGTGGCTGTAAGTTATGAGAATGGAAAAATACCTTTTGTTTCAAGAAGCCCTGTTCTCTATAATGGCCTAATGCAAAGCCTCCAGGAATCAGAGAGAAGTGTTTACTGACTCTAACGAGGGGAAGGCAGAGGCACTGATGGCTGTAAGAGAATATTTTTTTCATTTGATCCAATCAATTTAGACAAAGAAGAGTATTTTTTTTAAAGGAAGAAAATGTGCACATTATCTGACATGGCCAACTAAATGCTGAGCCACTGTGATCAGAACTTGTGCCATTATTAGTGACATGAATAAAAAACAAGAGCATGAGGCAGATATAATTCTCAATGATTTTTTGTATACAACCATAACAACTGATGCATGAAAAAAACTAGCCAGAGAGAGTTGAGAAATAGCAGAAATAAACAATTATTTCAAATCCTGTGGGGAAAAAAGAGTTATTACTCTTAATGGAAAATAGTTTCATCTCTGTTTTTTGCAGAGGGTAGGGGGTGGATAGGGGACATGACACACAACAGCCTCCAAATCTACACCCTCACAATAAAAAGAAAATCTATGCATAAGAACAAGATGGAAACACTAACCTTACCATCTTCAGAGCTGTTGTGTGGATTAATATGGTCCTTGAACCATAGCCCTGTACAATAGAACTCTCTTAGAGTTAGCCCTTCAGCCCAGTGGGCATTGGCCTGTCTTCATGCCCATCTAAATGACCCTCTTCAGCAAAACAAAGAAGAGTGAACTTCTGAACTTCTGTCCTGAACAGGTGTGTTCCTACAACAGGGCTCTGGGAAAGACATCTTTATAGCTCTCCTTCAACTGTGTTTTCCCAGCTGTCTCCACAACAGTGGGATCAAATGCCATTTGTAAAAGGGGAAAAAAGAGGGCAGAAGCCTATATAGAAACACCTGAGCTCCTTAAAGTGCTGTGTCTGCACAGACACCAACTCTGTCCTTTTCCAGCCACCCAGTACCATTTAAAGGGTTCTCACTTTCACAAGAGCCCTTTCAAATGTGACAACATGGCTCCATTGCATCATCCATTGCAGCACACACCCCACAGCCGACTTCCCCAGGTACATCTGCATCTGGAGCCCTCCACTGACAAATGGACAGTTCCTAGGCATTTGCAGTGCACAAGGATGGCAGTTGCCTGTTTTGGGATAGATGGGTGAAACCCCACCTAACAGAGCCTGGCAAAAACCTTGCAAAGATCCCACAGAGCTTTTTGTCCTTTAAGGCATCTTGAGACCCTCACAGAAGGCGGCGGTTCCTGATGGGAGAAGAGGAAAGGATGAAATCCTTGGGTGAACATGAAGCATTCATAATTAAGCAGGGCACTTACTAGCAATGATGAGAGCAACAGAGAAAATTAAAAATGTCTCTTCAGAAAGTTCTTTGCAGTGCAGTTTTCAACTAATCCATGCAGCAAAAATGATTTTTAGGATCAAGCTATAAATACACCCATAGTTCACTACCAATTTATTACCTGTTATTGTATCTAAGTTTACACAATACATAGAGAAGACACTGTTTTACCACACCAGGTCAGTGAAGAGGCATAAATCATCTGTGTTTTTATTATGTGTTGATAAGCCTCTTGCTCATCAATATTTCTGCACAATGCAAAATTAGACCATTTAGTCATATGTCCCCCTCTCATCTAATGCTAATAAAAGTCCTGGCAGCAGTATAGACACAGCAAATCAAGAATATATGTGTGGGGGCAGAGGAGGAGCAGGGACCATCAGATCCATGATCTCACCCACACAGTGTCTGGAGTAAAATGGCACCCAGGGCACACACCAGCTGTGACACAGGGACACATCAGAGCACTAGCCCTGGGTGGCCTCACAGGATGTCTCCTTAGGCACAGCCAGACTTTCCTCTCCACCCTACCTTGATCCCAACTGATAATTCTGCATGGCAGAATTGATGCAGAGCATCATAAGGTTGTATTGCATGCCTGAGGTTCAGGGACGAGCCTACAAGAGTAGAACATTCCCCAGGCTTTGGCCCCTCTTCCCTGGGGCAAACACAGCCATCAAGAAGATGTGGGGTGGGTGGCTACCTCCAGTGACCAAGCTGACCTCCCAGTCCCATCAGACTCCTGGGGAGTGATGATGGATGGAGGGGTGAGCAGTGCAGAGCCACAGAGAGGCCTCATTCCCCAGAGCCACACCAGGTGTCTGCCTGACACCTTCAGCTGAGGTGTCCATCCCACTTGGCACAAATCCTTCCTGTTCCCTCAGAGCTTCGTTTAGGCCCCGTGTAACACGTGGGGAACTGCAACTCCCTTCCAAACCCTCCATCTGGACTTGGCAGGAAGTGCATTTTCCTGTAGGACTTTGTACCATGTACATTTCTCATCAGGAACTAAAAGTAATTGCTATTTACAGAGCAGCCAAACTGCAGAGGGGTTTCACAAACAACCAAGGATGAAAACACACCCACCCAAATTGTTCACGGCTTTAGCAGGAGTACACAAACTGTCTGCTGAAGCTGGCCCAGATTTTCTAAGGGGCACCCAGTGCCCCCTCACCAGGGCATAACATTTTGTTTTCCTTCAGGGCAATGTTTGCACTGTGGCACTCAGCTTGCAGGATCTTTCCCACAGCATCCTCCAGGGCAGCCCGAGTCTGCTCTGCAAGCCCAAAAACCGGCCCCACACCTGAACTCTTTCTTGGGACTCTGCAGACAAGCTGTGGGGATGGGCATCTCAGCACCCCCAGGACTACCTCCCCAGCCCCCACCCGGCAAGGCAAGTTTTTACAGACTTTCAAAGTGGCTTTGGTAATAGCCACAGCAACAATTGAGACTTCTCTCTCTGCACCTCCAGACTGTAAAGCCTAAATTACATTGCATTCTCCCTCTTCTGCTTCTCTAGGAAGAAATCCCAGCAATCATCAGCACAATGGTGACTTCTGTTTTTTGATGAGCCTGTGGAGGAAGCTAAACTGCAGAATGAATGGAAATTTAGCCCCCGGGCAGAAGAGTTTATCCGCTTTTTTTAATATTAACTGTATTTTGATTAATGTGAGTTGATGCATGAGCCAACAGACAGGGGAGTGCTGAGATGCACCAATGGAGCCAACAAGCAGCAGCTGCCTTCCTGTTATCTTCATCTCTCTAAAGCCTCCCACACCTCTCATGCATTTGAACTCTGCTTAAGTCATGAGTATAAAAGGGTGGGGGCATGGACTTCAACTGATGCTATAAATAGTTCACAGCCAGTTAAGGGTGAAAATCAGAGAGAAGGAATTTCCAGCCTCTGTATGTTAAGCTGAAGTGGTTTATCAGGAGAGGAAGAAGTAAACATATGGAGAGAGGAGGGAAAGTAGAGAAGATGGACCAGTGTGCTGACACTACACTGAAGAGCCTGGGGTGAATGTCTGGGGATGGGAGCTCTATCACAGGACACGCACTTGGAAATGTTATTGGAGTCAGGACAATGCTGGTCAGCTAAGGGTGTATCCCAACAAGTCCCAGTGGCCCAGGTTTTGTCATCCAGCCTCCCTTCCTCTGTGCAGTGTAGCAGGACTGTTTGTGAGGGCTCTCAGGCCCTATTCACATGGGGACAAAACAGCTGCTCTCCCTAGGGGAAGAAACTGGTGCAGTGTCTTGGAACAAAAATATTGGAGTCTGAACAAACTCAAGACCTGGCAGCTCAGAGGTGACAGCTTATCAGGGACTATCACAGGAAATGATAAGTTATCAGTAACTTTTCCAGGGACATATCTCATGGCATCTAGCAAAGAATCATACACCTTAGGAATTCTACAGGTGTAAAACCCCTTAGGAGCTACCCCAACCTGTACACACATCCCTCCTGCTCAGAGCAGGAACTCACTGCTTCCCTTCACTCACACATCCAATGAAAGTCTGGCTGGGGAAGGACCAATGCAAACCTGGAGACAGAAACAGGCAGATCCATCAGGTGCTGCTGAAGATTGCTGGCAAAAACAAAGCTAACTTTCAGACTGAGGTTATGTTTGAAGACATGATTATACCACATGGCTTGCTTCAGTAAGAAACATAGCGAGTGATTAAGCTGCAGCTATAGTCAGGAGCAACAAGATTGGCTTGTTGGGGATGGACAATGCACAGCAAGGATTTTGACAGTACATTTCATTGAAAACCAAAATAATTCCCATTCGTTTCTGAATACATAGTAGAACATGTATTTGTGTTGTTTCTGGCCATTTCATAGCCATGAAGGTCAATTTTCTGCCTGTATTTGAAGTATAGACAGTCTAGGGTAGTTTTCAGAGTCCCAGAAATGCTGGCTGAGCACCACTGGTGCCAATGTGCTGCAGTTCCACATCTCTGTCTCTCTATCAGACACTGGTCTAAACTAGACACTTAATCTACAGCTTCTCAGTAACCTCTTCCAGTGTGGAGAAATTTCTTCCTAATGTCCATCCCGAACCTCTCATGCCGCAATTTGTGGACTTCATCTCAGCTCAGACAAGAGTTTGAGGAGCAGAATGCAAAGATCTAAGTCCAGCACAGCAGGCCAGAACAGTTTTTTCAAGACTGCCCTAAATATCTTATATCTAAGTTTTATGTACTTAAGTAAGTAGCCAAATTATTTAAACACCTAGTGAGATGTCTACAGTTGGAAAATAAGCAAAACTGAATACAGAAGACTAAATTTAGGTGCTTTCTGCAAATTCACTACAAACAGAATATGAAGTGCAGTCAGGGTCTTAATTTTCATCTGTTTTTTTCCCATTGTTCAGTAGTTTCATTTTATTGGTTTGCTTCATTGATCCCAGAATTCATATAGGTTTAACATCAAGACCTGGAGAACTCAGCTCTTCCATGGGAGCCCCCAGCTTTTGGGATCCTCCTTGCCTGACCAGGGGTTCAGCTCAGTTAGCTCCACAGAGAGGGGCTGACCAGCAAAGAGGCACAGCTCCTGTAGCTCCTCTCGTGAAGACTTCTGTAGCATTTCCAGGCAAATATCATCCCAGAAGTACAACAAATTCCAGGCAAAGACCACCCCAGAAGTACAGTGAAGGAAAGGGCCACTTTGCAGTCATTACCGACGCTGCAGCTGCAATTATTGATGAGAGTAAATAGTAATACTATATATTTATATATATAGTATATATATAAGGATTTCCAGAGAAGATCCTCAACAAACAACGAGCAGATAAGTCAAATTAGCTTAAAAGCTCAAAAGGCAGAGGTATCCCTGGGTAAGGGAAACCCATTCAATCTGAGCAACAGATGATGTATGAAAAGTGAATACTTGTAAGTCGAGGGCCACCCTCTGCACATTGTTTTGTACCTCAGTTGGACAGAGATTATGAGAAAGAAAAAAAGAGTGGTCTAACTGCAATGAAAAGGAATGGATTGATTATTTAGATTTGTTGTGGTAATGATGCTTGCAAATAAAGGTTGTCTCCCACTCTCATTTTCTTGCCTGGGACACTTACGGGACTGTGGGACTAGGACTGGATACCAGTTGCATTTAACAAGGTACTTCATATGCTGTTTGGATTTCACAGTGTTTGTGCAAACATGAGATTAATTAAAGGGAAAGATGGTGAGAAGCTGCTAACAATTTACTTTAAAAAGAAAAAAAAGGTTTTGCTTTCTATTTCTTTCAAATACTCAAGTGTATCTCCTCATCTAAGTCTATTGTAACTCCAGTTGATGTAGTTCTGTTATGGCATCAGCAAAAATCGATTAGATTTTCCTTGTACCAAGAGACTGCATCACTCCCTGCTCTGCTGGAGGAATTTGGATCCAGGGCATTAACACAGACAGCACAAGCCCTCCTAAAAACAGGCAGTGCAGGAAGAGTTGTTCTGCTCACAGGGAGAATCAGCCTCCAGTCTGGCTTGAACCTGCAGCACAGAAATGTCTTGGAACAGCCTAAATGGTTTGGTTGCCACATACCTGTTTGTTTAATGGAGCAAGTGAACAAGAGGGTGCCAGTAAACCTCCAAACAACTCACGGGGCAGTGGGGGCCATTTGTGGGCTGTGAGGGATGGGAAACAGCTCAGGAAAGAGCTGTCAGCACTCCCCAGAAAGTCAATAACAGGCAGCAGCTTCACTGCTGGGGCAGCAGACCTGATACCAGCTCCTGCACATCCCACCTGAATCATCACATGCTGAAGCACTGGGTAAGATACAACTCATCCTGAAGGTTAAAACAGAGGTGAGGAAAATTTTCCAACAAGAACTTGTTTTCCTACTGTCACTGCCGGTGGTGCACACCCCATAATTAGATGACCTGAAATTAGATGCCTGATTTTTTGGCACTGAAGAATAGCCTGCTCTTACTTTCTGAATAGTAATTTTAAGTCCCTTAGGACTGGCTTGGCTTTGCTGCTTTGCAGTCTGTGCCACTGCAACTCATTTGAAAACTACATTGCCTTAGTGTACAAAGAAGAGCTGAACTGCATCTACCCCTGCAAAGTACATACATCATTTTGTTAGTAATATATTACCAGAAAAAACAATCTTTCTTTCTTTCTTTCTTTCTTTCTTTCTTTCTTTCTTTCTTTCTTTTCTTCTCATTAAGGTCTGACTGTTTTGCAGAATCACAGAATAAGCCAAGTTGGAAGGGACCTACAAGGATCATTGAGTCCATCATCTGGCTCTGCACAGGACCATCCCCAGGAGTCACACCATGTGCCTGAGAGTGGTGTCCAAATGCTTCTTGAACTGTGTCAGGCTTGGTGCTGTGACCACTTTAACACAGAACCTGTTCAGTGCCCAGCCACTCTCTGGGTGAAAAACCTTTTTTTAATATTCAACCTAAGCCTCCCCTGACACATCTTCAGGCTGTTCCCTTGGGTGCTGTCACAGAGAGGTCAATGTCTGCCCCTCCTCCTCCCTTCATAAGGAAGTTGTGGGCTGCAGTGAGGTCTCCCCTCAAGTCTCCTCTTCTCCAGGTTGAGCAGACCAAGTGACCTGAGGCACTCCTCACCAGGCTTCCCCTCCAGACCCTTCACCATCCTTGTTGCCCTCCTCTGGACACTCTCTAATGTTTAATGCCTTTTTTATGTTGTGGCTCCCAAGCCTGCCCCCAGCACTTGAGGTGAGGCTGCCCCAGTGCAGAGCAGAGCAGGACAGTCCCCTCCCTTGCCTGGCTGGCAGTGCTGCCCCTGATGCACCCCAGGACATGCTTGGCCCTCCTGGCTGCCAGGGCACTGCTGACTCACATTCAGCTTGCCATCAACTAGGACCCCCGGGGCCCTTTCCATAGCACTGCTCTCCAGCCTCTCATTCCCCAGTCTGTCTGTACTTCCAGGGTTTCCCCAAGCCAAGTGAGGAGTTTGGCCCCTGGTAAACTTCATAGAGTCGGTGATTGCCCAGTTCTAATTTATCAAGGTCTCTCTGTAGGGCCTCAAGGAAATTGACAACTCCCCCCAAATTTGTATCATCTCCAAATTTATTATCCCTTCCAGTCCTGCATCCAAGTCATTTACGATGATGTTGAAAAGCACAGGGCCTAAGATGGAGCCCAGTGGAACCCCACCAGTGACAGGTGCCAGTCTGATGTTTTTTAGCTCCAAAGGCTTTCCTGTGCCACAGCAGGGAGGCCCTTCCAGGATGTGAGATATTTGTGTCTGGAGGGCTCACCCCAGGTTGCACTGGGATCAGTCTTGAGTTTGAAAGCACAACCCTGCTGTCACCTCCTGGTGACAGGAAAGTGTTTGGTTGGAAAGGAGCACACAGTCTCTGGAGCTGGAAGGACATGTGGTCCTGCAGTCCTCCAGTACAAGCTGTGTCTCACAGTCACTGCTTTCCCAGTCACCCCACTTATCCCAGTCCCTCAGGTGAAGAGCTGCCTTGGAAAAGCCTGCCCTCCACTTTCCTTTGCATTACTCTTGCTGTGGAGATGGTACCTCCATCCACTTTCAATCCTTTCATGCAGGTTGGTCTCACTGTACAGAAAAAATATGCAAAAATATGTATTTCTATGTTCAGGGTTTTTTTTTAAAAAGTGTATCTTTGCACTGATACTATAAGAAATTAGAAATTATACTTAAAAGGTAAATTTTAGTTAACTTTGACTATGGTTACTTAGTCTGTGAACCTGGAGCTAAATTTTCGGAGATCCAATCTCTAGCCTATAAAATCCTCCAAGATTGATCGGTTTAAGTTTGGCTTTTGAATACTTGAGCCCTAAAGGTGCAAAAATGGTCAGATCCTGTTTTGCTGTTTCCTATTTTAAATACAAAGTAAAACTGGATAAAGTAGAGTGGCAAAAAGACAGCTGAGGATAAGCAGGTTACATTAATGTGAAATAAAATCTATCTTCTAGCTCTGCAATGAAGAAGCCAAGCATCTTCTGCTTCTCACAGGAGAAAAAATGCTAGATTTCTATGTGCAGAACAGAGCTGAAGCACCACTGCTGTCACACCAAACTTGCAGTGCCTGACAACAGCTGATCAGGGATTACTGACCTGGCTGGCAGTTAGGGTGAGGTACTGAAGAAAAAAAAAAAAATAGAAAAGAAAGGAAAAAGAATGAAAAAAAAATCTTAAAACAAGGGAGGAAAAAAAAAAAAAAGAAGAGAGAAGAAAGCTGAGCTGTTTTCAAGAGATTAACACCTTTTAGGACTTTGTCTGTCAACAGCTTTCTGGAGATGTTAACACAACCTGTGCTGGATAAGAACTGCCAGGAAGGCACAGATGTGATCAGTCACAGAGCCTGTCAAGCACACGTTAAATTCCAAGTGAACATCCAGTATTGCACTGTAGCTACTTTTAGGTGCGTACCAGATGCAGGATGAAGCTTTTTCTCTGTGCAACTCCTTCCACAAAACTTTCTCTTCCTCCACCAATCTAATGTGCTGCACCCGATTTCTCTGCTGCTTGCCGGCTGCCGCACTAAGTTCACTGGCCTTGACCACCCAACAAGTCACTGGCAGTAATTAAGTTTGTTATTAAATGACTGACAGCCACTGCCACAGGGAGGCAAACAGAGACAGATGAAAGGAGAACAGAGAGGCAGAGGTTGATGGACTCCTCAGCATAGATCGCCCTTGCATTTCAAAATGTGAGGTCTGTACATCCTGCTGCCCCCTTACAAAATATTCTTGGTACCAAGTGTGCACAGCAGCAAGCACAGCAAGTAGAGGATTACTTAAGCCAGCTAAGGATGGGGCTTAAATTTAAATCCTGCCCTTAATCAGGGAATGAAAGCCTAGCTGCAGGCAACCGGCAGGCACTTTCCTCAGGAAATAATTCAGTGCCTGGATTCCTCTTCTGAAGATTATGTGCCTGAATTTCTCGCTTCAAGAGGGTTGCTTATCTTTTCAGCTGGGTTAAAGCAGACTCACCAAGTATGTAGAGCATTTTTATCTCCCCCATCTCCCTCCATTCTTGTTCTCCTGAGAATTCATCTATCTGATTTTGTTAAGTTGCTCTCCCAGATGATGCCCAAGTTGGATCCTTTCAATGCAGCCCTTAGCTGCAAACACTTTCTAGGTTTACTACCCACATCCATCCAGGTTTTTCAGCCTGTTCCCTTGTTCCCACCAACCTGCAGCACGAAGCCATGTCTCTCCTGTCAGAACTGTCAGAACTGCTTCTCTGCAAATTCCTCAATGCCTCCTTCCTCAGTTGCTCATCTCCACACCATGCCCCCAGTGCCTGCAGTTTTGAGATGCTCACACTCCTCACACACATCTTCCTCCTCACTCCCTCATCATTCCTCTCTCTCCATCATGTTTTAAGTGTTGCCCCTGGTGCAGCACAGCTCTAACCATCTGCCCAGTCCTCAGCTGTCTGTCTGAGAGTTGTTTACTTTCTTCTCCTTCAAAACCCTTTCAGAGCAGTCCCTGCTTCTCCAGGACCTCACACACACTTGTCCTGAGTCAAGTTTCATGTAAAGTCCACAGCCTGTGGGATGAATCTTGTGATACACTGACATCTCAGACTTGTGCTCTCTTGAAGCCATAACCTACTAAATTTAAACACCCATAAATAGAATTTGGAAAGGTAAGAGTCTGGTTTGAAAAATACTTTGTAAGTAAAGACACTAGTAATGCATTAGGTTTGTTACATGGGAATTAACAGATGAGATACTTCGACATTTTAAAACAGCAATTATTTTCACCTGATGATTAATAACTATGAAATTGTTTTGTCAAAATCTCTCTGTGTTTGAAAACATGCAATTACTTTTAATCATCCACAATAAAGCTCGTTAATAGAAGATGACCAGTTAAAGCACTGGCTTCAGATGACACCACCTGGTATTTCTGATAGAGTCTGCATTTCAGTCAAGAGCAAACTTTGTGTTCACATCAAAGCCCGTGTTTTGGACATCAGTAAACATGGTAGATCTGACTGGGGGGGATGCACAATAGGGGGGCAGGCCAACATTTTTGTTATGTGTCTACACTGAAGTTTCAGAACTCCATTTGGGTTTTTTTCAGAGTGCAGAGAACAGTCTGTTTCACCAACTGGAGCAGTTGCACTGAACTGTAAACAGGTGAGGCTTGAAAGGCTGTCGCTGAGACTCCTGCTCAGAAATAACATACAGCCAGCACTGGAGGACAGGCACGTACACACACAGTTTGTACACTGTAGTGCTTGGGTTATTCAGCTGGTAATAGCTCACGGTTTTAACAGCCACTGTGCAGGGTACTCAGCAAACTGTGCTTCCAAAAGCACTCCTTGGCTTTTCAGTAGCACGAGAAGACAAAGCCTCCCTGAAACTCCTTCTGCAGTGTGTGTACAATGGGCGTGGGTGAGTGCCCTCAGCACAGCCCACAAGGCAGGATTCAGCACTAAGGACCCACTAAAGGGTCCAACAGCGTCAAATAACAAGGCTTGAAACATTCTGTCTCTGGTGCTTGCTGTGCCTGCAGGATGATAGCCTTTTGGGCTCACAGCCATGGCTGCACGGTTCCAAGATTGTGTGACAGAGCCGAAGGACATTTCATGGCACCTTGTTCTGAGGGGGTGAAGTAGCAGGTTAGAAACCAACTGGCAATTTCACAGAAAACAATTGATTTTCTCTCTAAGTGCCATATAGGGAAAGCATTTCTCTCTCAACTTGTGATCAAGGGAAATGAAAGATGAGGGAAATGAAATAAAATGTTTCTTTTCTATTGAGCTAGTTCTCATATGCAGCTCTAAAATAAAGGAAATATTCCAATAAAGGAAAATACCAAGCTAGCCTAAGGAAGAACATGGTAACTCCAGAGAAAAATCTCCCTTTGGAAAGAGGTGGTGCAATTTGAGAACCAACCAGTGGACAAAAATGCCTTTCTTGCTTGCTGCAGAGAAAGGAATGGTGATTTTGAAATATGTGCCATGTAGTAAATCTCTCATTGCCCACTGCCAAATTTTCATGCATATTTTGTGTGGTGCTGGGCAGACGCATATTAAGCATGACTGAGGCACCAAAACTGTAATTTGTGTTGGAAGCTCACTACTGCGTGGAGCAACAAAAGATTTCAGGAAGATATGGTGGGAATCTGTGGAACATCACTTCAAGAGAGGCTACATGCAGAAAAGACTCTGTCTGATTCAGCAATCTTGATCTTTCCTCTTGATCTTTTAGAAATAAAAAAAAGAAACTTCTTGCCTATGAATGATGAGTCACTCTGCTCTTCAACAGAGCATCAGGTTGCCAAGGGACCTTCTTCAAGGTTTTGAGTGCCTGAAAAAAATCCACATTTTTTTAAAGGTTTTCTACTACTGAGAAAGGAAGTGAGGAAAGATATGAAAACAGACAAATGAAAACTTGACTTAGCTGGCTGGAAGACTGTGTCACCCAGGGAAATGTGAAGCAAATTATACAGCACAACTTGATTGACGTGAAATTGGCTTAAGTCAATTTTTTGTTAACAACCCCCTTGCAATCCTGCCTCTTCCAAAACCCCAAATCTTGATTTGTGCATAATTTGACTTCAATATGTACATCTTATGCCAGATTTTACACACAGGAATTTGAGAAGCAGCAAGAAGTACCACAGCACAGAGGGCTCCATCTCCAGCATCTACTCATTACATTACAGCAAATAATTCAAGCCCTTTTCTGTCTTCATACTCAAAACTACACTCATTTTCTCAGCTGACTTCTCTTCTGGGTTCTGTTCAAAGTTGCTGCCATGACAGTGAATACTAATTTAACCCCCAAATGGAATTATTCCCAAGCAGTGATTTTCAGTTCATGGGCAGTGGGTGCCACTTGGATGAAAAAGCAAAACCACAGCTCAGGTCTTCATTATTCCAACAGAAATGATTCTAGACTGTATCAACCATGCATAAAGGTGGGACACTCTGTGTAATACCTTAATGGAATGAGAGGGAACTAGGACATTATTATGGACATCAACACTGCTGGAAATCTTTCTTGATGCTCACTCCAGTGCCACATTCCCACTTAGCACACACACACTTCTGTGAGATGAGAGGAGAGATTGCAAGGAAGATGCACTGACAGAAGGGCAGGGGACTGGAGCAGTGTGATAGTCTTCTACATCCCACAGGGTTTTGGAACACTTCATGAGGTGGAAGTCAGCAGGCTGTACTAATCTGGAGTACTAGGACTCAGGACTACCAGTCCTGAGGTACTCCCTTCCTATCTGACACAACTTGGCTATGCACACTCCTCAGGAAGAACTGCCATCTGTCTGCTTTTCTGCCACACTTCAGACAGAGCAGAGCTGCACCCATTGAAATTAATTATTTTTCTGGTGTGATAACATAAAGGCTACATGTAATCAAATTCCTCCCCCGGAAACTGCATGCTGTCTCCAAAACCAATAAACACCCAAGGGCAAGGTCAGCATTCCTGCATGTTCTTACAGCTGTTAAGTGCCTTCAAGCATGTTCTATAAATAAATCATACTAAGCTATGCTACATGCTAAGGTGTGCAACAGAGCAGTGCAATTTGCTGCAGGTGAGAGATGCTCATTAAATGCAATTAATAAGCATCACCTGTGCACTGAAGGGCAGAGGAGCCAATTATTGGAAGACACCATATACAAATAATGTTTACAGTTATGAAACCAAGGCCTTCCCACGCAAAATCTCAAGGGACAGGGGGGGAATGACATAAATCAGAAGAAAGAGTCAAGCCAAGCCATAGCTACAGACACAGCGATCCTAAAATTAATGAACCCCACCACTGTCCTCACTGTGGTTACTGGGCCCCTCTATTAGCCAGATTTCATGAAGCATCCTAGATTGGGACCAGCAATTTCCTTTGCACAGTATTCACCTTGGCATTTAGGACAGCACATGTGCTAGAGCTCCACCAGGCTCTAGCCAGTGGGAAGCCTCTGATTGGGGTTTGGGTTATACACATCAGTCCCCTCACAGTTTACATGCTCATCAGTTTTCTCTTCTTTCAATCACAGAGTCTTCAAGGTTGGCAAAGGCCTCTAGGATCATCGAAGTCCTCCAGGACTTCTAGAATTCAGCAAGGAAACAGTAAGGAGGGTGGAATTTTACACGTAAGCTCTTGTCATCCCCTCAGTTTACTAGAGTAATATTTGTTAAACACTAAGAGAGCAAACCACATTTTTCCACATGAAGTGAAAATAGCAAACAAAAATGTTTATCGGTCTCACATAATGACAGAGCAATTGTATTTGAAAGTATGGTATTTCAAGAGAAATAATCTCTCCTTGTTTATCAGCAATGGCTGCAATTATGTTGTCAAGTGATACATGAGTGTTTTGATTTCCTCTTCCTGCTGTCTTCTTACCTTCAACTTACATTGTAGGCTTGACACTGTTTATTCACGGAGTATTACAGAACCACTGAGAGGAGTTATTATTGAAGAGAATTTATTTTTCAAAGCAGTCACGCCATGAAGCCACAGATACAGCTAAAGCTTAACCCTACATCCTCCTCCAGAGCAGGATGTTAAAAACACCCCACGGACCCAAACACAATAGCACAAGGAGAGGGTTAACAAGCTCCTGGACATGCAAACCCCAGATCAGTGCCTTGACCACAGCACAAGGGCATGGAATTAACTCCTAGACTGACTCCAGAACAAGGCCACAAAGGTGATCAGCTGCTGGAGCACCTCTCCTATGAATACAGGCTGAGAGAGCTGCGGTTCTTCAGCCTGGAGAGAAGCCTTGGGGGAGACCTTGCAGCAACCTTCACAAATTATGGCACTGGTAGCAGAGCTTGCCAGCGATTACTTCCTTGGGCAGCATAACAGCACCCAACCCTGGGTAGGATGTTGTCCTACAGAATGCAGACTCCTGGTAACATGTTCAGTTCCTTCTTCTTTAGTAACTCAGATAATATGGAACCTTATTTTTGTTGCTGTTCTTGCTTGCCTGAGCAAATGCCTGATGGCTCTAAACTGTCTTTACTCAGACACAGCAACAAAACACACAGATACCTCTACTTGCAACAGAGCCCTTGGTCTGCCTTTCCAAAAAAATTAACACCTCCTTTTGCATGAGAAACTGTTGGCTCATCTGAGACACGAGGACTTCATATTTGCCTAATTTTGTCTTTTATTTGAAGCTTAAAAACACATCTTGATTAGCCACAACCTTTGGCCACATTGAATAATAAATATTCAGCCCCAACATCTTTGATAATGTCTAAAAACAGTTCATTAAACATCCCCAGCCTCTTCTAAGACCAAACTTGTAGGCGGGCTTAAAGCATTTGGTGTTATTATACACTTATGAACAATTTTGCTCCTTGAAGTAAATTCAGCCTGGCTTTCTCCTGCTCAAAGTCCCCTCTTTACTCAGAAGAGCAGAGAACAGAGATGGGAACAATCAGGAAAATTAAAACACCATAAGCCTTCCAATGCCTGATGGAGGAATGGGTCTAATGGATGTTTATGTTCCAATCTGAGTTGCACTACTCTGAGCTCACATCAGCAGATCTTAGCCACCTCACTCTGCATCTGCTCTACAGAAAATACTTTGGGACATCAGTCTGCAGTTGAGCTATGAAAGCTCTTGTCTTTGATGTTCAGGCACTCCTGATAAAGATGGAAAAGGTTTCACCTGCACATCTCAGTACAAATGGGACCTGAATAAGCAGCACCCGAGCAAATGGAAGGTAACATTAACTACAGCATTCCCTGAGTGGCTGCAGTCATTCCCTGGAGCAACATGATCAGATCATTGGAATTTCACTTTTTATGCCAGAAAGGGAAAAATTTTCTTACCAAACAAACAGGAACTGAAATACTCTGCTAATTTTCCCCACACTGAAATATTATCTGATCCAGAGTTCACCTTAATGTACTTCCATAAACCTGTGGCTTCCTCTGAGCTCATGGCTTGTGATGAAGCTGCAAAGATGAGCAGACAGCACTGCCAGGGTATTAATGGTAACATGTATGCAAATTCTTGATCTACTGCAGGGCTTGAGAGTAAAGTGCTCAGACAGCACTGACAGTTATGAAGATACATCTGTATGTGAGAGAATCCAAAAGATCAAACTTATAAATAGTAAATTATGCCAAACCAAAAGTAGAAGGGGCATGATCCCAGGTACTATGGAAAGGTGGGGCAGAAGAGAAAAATGAGCACAATCATAAAGACAAACCCCTCACATCTGGCCTCTTTTCTTTGAAAGAGCTCTCCTGTAACAGCATAAGAATCCAATACAAAGACGATGGTAGATGCACAGAGACTTCTCCAGAGAGCATTTAAGGGACCCTCTGTGAAGTTCAGAACAAGGGGCTGGCAGAGGTGAGAAACAGGTGGCCCCTGCAGTCCTGGTGCTGCTTTGTTACCGAGTATTTCCTACCCAAACATTCCCTCATCTTACTCGTGGCCACCATCATCCTCCCTCTAGAAAATACACTGGGTATCTACTACATTAAACAAGACAGAGGCAAAAGGAGAGAAAGAGCTCTGGATAAAAGAAGGAAGCTAAACAAGCTTATTCTGCAAAACAATGCTCATGCATTTTCTTTTATTTTTGTTTTATTTTGGATTACTACTCATGGATCCCTCCCTCCCCTCCACCCCCCCCTCAGATGCCAAGATAGATTTGGAACCTTTTTCTGATTGATCAGAGTTGCCCAGTATACTTTACATAAAAGAGAAACAGAATTTGTTCGCATTTAGAAAATGAACTGGAACCATCTTCAAAACAACAGTTTTTCAGGATTGTGTAGGTTTTCACAGCCTGAGGCAGAAGACAAAATGTCTCTGAATACACACAGTTTGGTGTCCTTCACAACCTGTCCCTCAGACTCTCCTGTGGCTTTAAGTACAGGTTTGAGACTGACAGTGGGAAATCTGATTACCTGACCAAAATGGCAATACCTGAAGTGTTTAAGTCAGTTTAGACTGCAATTCATAGGCTTACTTTTATACAGCATTGCAATGTACATGAAAATAACAAAACTGTGTTTTCAAAGATGCGAGGAACATTATGCGAATGTGACAGATGGATCTGTGAACTGGAAAATCTCCTCATCAAAAAGGTCTTCTGGCAGTTCTTCATCTCCATCAGCAAAAAACGTAGGGAATGGAGGGTTTTTATTGCAGTCCTTGTAAGTAGGCAATTTGCTATCTCTGACCTGAAAAACAGGAAGGGGGAGAATACGGTTAATAAATCTTACAGAAGATTTTCAGACAGTGATACATTAGAATTTAAAGAACTCAGCTTGCATGCATAAGAAAAACCCAACAGCATTCACACTGCACTTGTTTAAAGAATTCCAGGTACAATCATCTTTATTTTAACATCAACCCTAGCTATTGAATTTAACATTTTGTGCTCATCCTTAAAGAGATTTTAAAAACCAGCAAAACTAAACAAAAAGAAAATCCTAAGAGAATTTGTCACTACAGTGAATAAAACCCACTCATATGAATTCATCGTTTAAAATTTTATAACGTTATTAAAATAGAAGTATAGCTTGTTTAAACAGTGCTTACTTCCCACAGTATGTTCCTACATGACATTCTGAGTTATATTATGCAATGTAATCACCTCTTCAACAAACAAGACACGCGTTTGTGTGTGTGATGCAAACTAATTATGGCAACTAATTTTGCAAAGATATGTGCATGTGCTGTACTGAATCCCTCTGGCTATTGCAGAGCTGTTCAGTGAGTGCAGAGTTAAACATCTAAAATTTTGCACTCAGGAATCAGTACCTTGGTTTGCCAAACATGAGCCTGTAAGACAGTGCATTTGCAAGAACCATGGTGCCACAGAGAAATTCCTTTACTGACCTCTCTGCATGTGGAAAGATTTAAAATCTAGCCCCTGAAACTCCAATCTCTGAAGAAAATTAGTAGCTAGAATTATCAGCAAAAAGCAGTTTGTCTGCGGTAGGAGATAGAAGGCTGGTATCTCTGAACCAAAAAAAGCTACAAATTCTTAAATTTGATTTAAAATTAAATTCTTTTTTTCTATATTGTTACAAATGATCTTCCTCCTGAGCTGTAATAATCCATTTCAGGCACTACACTCAAGTGGATTAAAAAAAAAGTGCAAATAGATTAGACAAAATTTTAGTAGAGAGAAGATAAGCTCTTCCTCTTAGTTTTTGGTGAGCTTTTAAAGAACAGGATGCTTGTTCTTTCTTGGTTGGACAAAGAACTCATGTAGGACAATTATGATTTATGCCAAAAATAAAATTAAAAAAATTTATGCCCACTGAATACTATGTTCTGAGAGCACTGTATTTACCAAATTCATACCTACTTTTACTTGAACATTTCTCAAAGTCCGTGAGGATTCCTGCAGATGGCAGGTACAATAAATTTGACATTCCAGTATTTTTTAAGGACAGGCTTGATAAACAAAAGAAAGCGTCTTGCTAAGAACGAGGGGATGAAGGGCTCAACGTGTCACACTGGTTAGGGTGGCTAAGTAGCTTTTCAAGTAGACCACTCCTCTTCTACAGAAGTGTTCTCTTGTGAACTGCCAGACCTGTAGTTTCCAATTCACACTGCATATTTGGATGGAATGAACTAGGCTGAGGTCAAAGTCCACAGACCTTTGCTGCAACAGTTCCAGCACCAGTGAGTTCAGAAGAAACAGTCAGAGAGCTTCAGCAATGCCACCTGAAGGATGGCATCTTCAGAGATATCATCCTTCCCTTTCAATATGCTGTGGCTGCTTCTTTTACTATATGAAGCCACATTTTAATTACCTCACTGGTTATCTATTATTTCCCTTGCTAATTTCTCCTCTCTAATCCTATTACACACCAAAAGCTTTCTCTATC
This sequence comes from Rhadina sibilatrix, assembly GCA_013400275.1. NCBI lineage: Eukaryota > Metazoa > Chordata > Aves > Passeriformes > Phylloscopidae > Rhadina > Rhadina sibilatrix. The sequence continues at coordinate 841,212 of VWYO01028203.1, read as the reverse complement.
AACAGCAAAGCCCCCCATGATCCCTACATGAGTTAGATCTACAATCCATACATGAATTAGATCTACAATCACTATTCAATCTACAAGATTAGAACAAATGATTTTATTTATAACTTACTCATTTAATGTATATCTTATTTAAATCATTTTCATATCTAGTTTTTGTTATTTTTGATTATTTTCACCATGAAGTAGTATGTGCTGTTACATATAGGCTGTGTCATTGCAGGCAGTTCTGGACACGCAGAAAATGAAAGGAATTGAAATGTTTGTTTTCCTCTATTTTTTTTCCCATTTCTTTTAAAAACAATTTCTTATGACAGGATTTAGCAGTAAGACATCTGCTCTTAACTGAAGGTAAATCCAACAGTTTAATCTTAGTCCTTCATTAGTTTACCTAAATGTATTTAAGATTTCTGCCCAGACTTAACATTGTATGATTACATATTAATGCCAAGGGGCATTTTGGACATAGTATCTTCAGTGTGACATGGAGAATTCTTAAAATAGTTTTAACATTCTCCTGAAATATCTCCAACAGACCATTGTTGCTCTCACAGGAGTAAAACACTGTTTCATTTTGCCCTTTCCAAACTCCTCAGAAGTTTGACAGATCCCAGAAACACAGGCCACATCTGATGTTAAAATAGTTTTCTTCTGATATGCTCTTTTTTATGATTGATATAACTGATGCAGTATTTCTTTTGACTGGTGAAATTACTGCTCTTTTTCCATCTTCTTCTACATTCATGTAGAAGTTTCAAATGCATTTTAAAGCAAAAAAGTGCTATCATAGAGCATCACTACCAAACTAAATGAAACTCTCCTTGAAATTTTTTAAAAAAATTAGATATTATTATTCTATTACCAGGTATTATCATTCCTATTTAAAGGAAGACCTCAACTTCATTTTACACCTGAAAGTATCGATTAGCAACTAAAACATGGTATGATTTATCTGTCTTCTCAAGAGAATTATTTAATTACTCCCTTTACATTTACGAAGGGCCCAGCATACCACAGGTTTCCTGTATCTCTTACCTCAGATTCCTGAACAACAATTTCACATTGGTACAAAGGGGTTCACTGGTGTACAGAAGCAGCAGCTACACTTGTCTGTACAAGCACGTACACAGAAAAGGAGTGCAGGTGACCCAGCACAGCTCTTCCTACTCTCCTACTGACCTTCTGAGAACATCCCTAATAAAGGAGTATGTTTTCATGCTGTGTTACTAAAATCCAGTGAATTTGGCTCTCACCCACAGAAGGAATCAAGCTCATAGTCCAAATTGTTACTGCAATCCATAAAAGCATTTGCTGTATAACCTCATACAATAAATGCTTGGCTTACTCAACTGCTGTGTTAATAGCATTATATATTACAGTAGACTATACCACAGATAGATGGTATATACAGATGATGATATAACCACTACAGTGTATTCTCTGACAGGTCATTTTATTAAGAAAAATATTAGAGAAAGCTGAAATTGGAGCTGGTTGAGTTTCAGCCACTAAATCTTTAGAACAGTCATAAAGGGTTTTGCAGACAATTAATAAACTGCACTTACATATGTCCCCNACACAAGTCTGTGAATGAGGCCCAAGGCACAGGACAGAGAATATGAAAGATCTGAAGGCATCACACTACCCCTGCATGTCCTCAATTTGAGCAGAGTGCACCCAACCCAGGCATCAACAACTAGAAACACAGCACCATAACACTGGCAAGTTTGGTACAAAATAAGTAGGATGCAAATCATTACAAACATATCTTAAAAAAACAAACAACAACAAAGAAAACAACAACAAAAACAAAACAAAAAACAAAAAAACAAA